>CAUYTI010135682.1:0-115541 GCA_963575145.1 Galago senegalensis | reverse complement strand
TTTTTGAGACAGAGCCTCAAGCTGTCCCCCTGGGTAGAGTGCCGTGGCATCACAGCTCACAGCAACCTCCAACTCCTGGGCTCAAGCGAGTCTCCTGCCTCCGCCTCCCAAGTAGCTGGGACCACAGGCGCCCGCCACAACACCCAGCTATTTTTGGGTTGCAGCTGACGTTGTTTGGTGGGCCAGTCTGGATTTGAACCTGCCAGCTCAGGTGTATGTGGCGTGGCACCTTAGCTGCTGGAGCCGCAGGCGCCGAGCCTGCCCAAGTTTTGAGGGGAAAATATGTGGGCACATTATATATGGGTAGTATTAATTTCATTTCTATGTAAATGTTTTTAATGGTTTTATTTATGCTTATGTGTTCAAAGTGTAACTCTAGAAAGCAATAATGATATCCATATGTAAAATTATACCCTGGAATATGATAATTGGTTTTGTTGAACTTATAAAGAATTTGCAATGAAAACATTTTTGGCTAATGAAGAGTGACGTATTTCTCTTCATATACTTTAGGCAGAAGATAACAATCCAGCTGATGTTTTTACAAAAATTATGGGAAAATCCTTGGAAAATGTCAAAACAGTTTTTGAACACTGCAAGCTTTAAGCTTTGAATTTGAACTAAAAAATTAAAACCAAAGATATTTTTTCCTGAAAGTTTGGGCCAAAAATGTGTGTGCAGGTTATATATGGAAAAATATGGTACAAACTAGGTGCCAGGACACAGTAGAAACTGACTCTGTTACAGTTCTTGAGGCGGGAGGCTAGGATGCTGGCGCTAGCGGGGCCGCACAACCTCTGAAGGCTGAAGAAGAGACACCTTCCTTGCCTCTTACATTCCCTGGTGGCTGCTGGCACTTCTGGGTCTGTAACTGCCTCGCTCCAGTCTCTGCCCCTGTTGTCTCATGGCATTCTTCTCCCCCGCCCCCACAAGTCTGTGTGTCCTCTCCCGTTCCTATGAAGACACCAGTCTTTGGATTTAGAGCCCACCTTGATTCAGCATGACCTCATCTTAACTAATTACATCTGCCAAGACCTTATCTCCAAGAAATCACATTCGGAATTCCAGGTGCACTTGAATTTCAGGGGGACGCTCTTCAACCCACCATGGAGTCCTGTCCCTGCAGTAGAAATCAGAGGAGTACCGTTCCTAAGGGGTGAGGTGAGCCCTGAGAGCAGCCTGATGCCGGCCGTGACCAACGAGCAAAAGCACTGATGGAAGAGGCTGCTACTTTGCTTTATGGCTGCCTTGTGGACAACAGCAAATTTGCTGGACAGTCACGTCATCAACCTTGGTGTCTCCCCTTCCACTTTCTCCCACGTGCTCTCTATTTTCAGTGACTGACTCACCATTGTCTAAGCAGATCCACACCTCTGTGGGTGGCCTCTGCCATGTCACCTTCTGGAAGTTAGAGTTCAGCCTCTCATTCTGATGACTCATAAAGCTGACTGTTGTCTGCCGCTCACGCACAGGAAGCTTCGTGAGCACTGTTGACACAGAGAGACGTACATTAACCTCTTTCAGTCTTGCTGTGCTGATAATACCTTGTATTTGTTGAGCACTTAGTGGTTAACAAAGCTGACATCATTAGTATTATCTCATTTGATGCTCATTACAATCCCATGAGAAAGTCGGAAAGAGGCACATTCTTATATACACAGACTTCTGCTTGAGACTTCAGAGGGTTCATGGACCTTTGGAAGAGATCAGTGGACCCCATGAGAGTTCACAAACCCCAGGATAAGAATTCAGGAAAGGAAAGCGTTTTAAAAGCTGATGGAGCCAGACACAGTGGCTCATGCCAGTAATCCTAGCAATTTGGGAGGCCAAGGCTGGAAAGTCAGGCGTTTGAGACTAGCCTGGGCAAAAGAGCAAGATAAAAAATAGAAAAATTATCCAGGTGTTGTGGTACACACCTGTAGTAATCCCAGCTACTAGGGAGGCTGAGGCAGGAGGCTCACTTGAAGCCCAGGAGTCTGAGGTTGCTGTGTGCTGTATGCTTTCCCTTCAGCCTAGGTGAAAAAGTGAGAACCTATCAAAAAGAAGAGGGAAAGGAAGGGAGGAGGGAGAAAGAGAGAAAGCTGATGCCACGACTATTTTCTTCTAGGGCTCCCCCACTGGCTGAACCCAACAGAAGTCAGGGGAAATGGCTGACGGTAGTCTGGAGGCACAAGAGAGTGGATAAGACTGGAGGAGAGTGGGGAGCAGATCTGTTGGGGAAAATGAGAGATTTCCTATACAGGGTGAGCAAAAGGCCCAGCTTCGGGAGTCAGGCTAGGGTCCAGGGGGCCTGGGATAGGGGGCAGGCCTGGCTCTCCGTTGTCTGCCCATCAGAACGCCTAAGGAGCCTGGGTGAGGAATTCAGATCCCTGGGCCCTGTACCCTGAGAGTCTGTCTCAATAACTCTTGTGGGGGGAGGAAGGGGTTAGAATCTGTCTTTTTAGACGTCTTCAGCCAGTGTTAAAGAGCTAGGGCAGGGCTGCAGATGGGCTCAGCTGAGCACCAGGCCTTCCTTAGTGCTGGAGGCCTTGGCCTGGGAGAGTCAGAGGGTAGGAAGCCGCACAGATTAGGACAGCTCAACATCACGCCTCCAGAAATCCCAAGCCCTCCCCTCAGCCCGTCCTGGAAGTTTGTGCTTTCTCTCTTCCCTTCTTCCCCTCCACCCTCTGGGGGCTGAGTGAGCAAGCTGACCTGAGTGGACAGCCTTTGGGCTTCAGCACATAGGGCTTGGGACAAGCCAGGTAGATGGGGACAGAGAATGCAGGATGAGAGCTCAGAGGACAAGGGCCAAACCACAGAGCTTCTTCTGAATAGTTGTGAGCAAACATGTCCATGAGCCCACCAGGACCCAGCCTGAGCTGGGGCTCATACAATCCTGGTCCATCCTTGCTGCCACTGCCCAGGGCCCCGGGGGGCTGGCTCAGCTTGCCCATGACAGCCTCTCAGCCTTCTCTAGCCTCCGCTTCAGCTTTCTCCACCTGCGGGCGAGAGGGCCACTGCCTTTGCTTTGGGAGCATCCCAAGGTCCCCAGAGCTGGGAGCTGGCTCCTTGGGGCCTCCCTGCACCTCTGGAAGGTAGGCATGGGCTCCAGCCATATACTCCCACCACAAAATTTGTTCTGAGTGGGAACCCAACTCAGGGTGGGGGACAAACTTCCAGGCTCCCCTGGGATTCCCCAGAGCTGAGTATGCAACAGAGACAGGATCAGCTCCTGGCCCTTTCTAAATTTAACCTGTGTGAAACAGGAACCAAGTTCTGGGAGTCAGGGGACCAGCTCCTCAGATGACATCCTGAGGTCTCCACAACATAAAGGAGTCCTGGCCACCAGGCCTGCTCACCTCTGTAGGTCACTCTGGGCTGCTTTTCCTGCAATTGGAGGTGATGTTCCATGTCTTGCCCCACTTTAGTGATACCCCCACCCCCACCCCACAGTCACACTGTCCCTGGTCTGAAGTGATTCCTTAATTCTGTCCTTGCTGGGCAAGTAGAAGAGCAGGGCTGTCCCCCAAGAGGCGCCTTCTGTAGTGTGCGTGGATTCTCTATGACCCCACCCTTAGCTTTCTTCACAAGGAAATCCAGGTTCCAAGATCAGAACTTTAAAACTCCAACTCTGACTCTGAAACAGCTGGTGACGTCACTCCTAGAAAATAGTTGAGTCTCAGACTCTCCCCATGGTCTCAGGGTTACCCTTGGCCTCCTATGACCAGAGCTGAGGTGGTGGGTCGGGGAAGTGACCTCTTTGGGGCACTTCCACTTGAGCCAACGATTGCAGTAAGGGCCTGTCCCCAGGACCGTCTCTGAGAGCACCCTGGGCCTTTTCTTTGCAGCACTCATCACAGTGGGCTGCTGCACCTTCTACTGCACGGATTTGTTTACCGTCTGTCTCCCACCGGAACGAAACTCCCTCACGGCAGGGACTACATTTTGCTCACCATTGTTATTTCCAGGGCCCAGAGCAGTGTCTGGCACAAAGATTCACTGAATGAATGATTGAATGAATGAATGAATGAATGGACATAGCCTCAGATAAAGGAGGAAGAAATAGAAAGGTGCCATGCCTGTTCTGGGGCCAGTGCCTCCTGTGGAGCTGGGAGGTTGTCACAGAATCCAAGCAGGGCTGGTACCTCCTCTGGCAGAGGTGTTCAAGACCAATTCCTCTGTCAGGTCAAGTCATCACCGAGGCAAGCCCTGATTCCAGAGTCTGGAGGTACCAGGAAGTCATGGAGGGGATGTGCTGGTGGGGACTGGGAGAGAATTTGTCCTCACCAGTGAGGGGCACTCACCTTCCTCTCCACCAACCGCTTTTCTGATTTTTCCCTTGTGTTCAAAGATCCCATATTTTGAAAGTGTTAGACAATGTCAGGAATAATGCATTTATTTCACATTATTTTACTAACTAAAAACTCTGTAACTCTTGGTCATCCCTCATATCCGTGGGAGGTAACTGGGTTCCAGCCCAAAGCAAAGCAACCTGACGCTCTCATTAGAAGTTGTAGTGGATGGGGGGGCCTTGTGTGTGCTCTCCTTTCAGCTGTGTGGACACAGCATCAGGCAAACCATGGGCAGGGACCCCCCCAAAAAAGAAGGCACTGATTTTCTTGGCCTTTCTGTTTCTTTCCTTGATAGAATCCTTAGGACCTTCTCTATGGTACACCTGGAGTTTAACTGCCACAGCACGTGCTTCTGGGATCTAGTGCTGTGGGAGGAGAGAGCAAGGTTGGGAGAGACAGACAGACACAGGGACACGGAGAAGATAGGCAGAAAAAGTTCACACTTATGATACTCATCAGGGTTGCATACAATGGCCTGAGCAAAGTGTTGATGGTCCTGGAGATTTCTAAATTCCTTTGCAAGACAGACTAGGAGCATTTTCATTTTCTCCTTTACTCCTGTAGCAACTCTTAGCTGACCAGACTGTCTGGGACACTGAATTCTACTTGCGCCTTGACTGGTGAGGAGGGAGTGGGTGCAGAAATGTTACCTCTGTGGATTCGTCAGAGTCTGGTTAGTATCCACTGAGGATTCAACCCCCTGAAGCCCAAATGGCAGGCAAAGAAGTAAAACAACAGGTAGAAAATGTGGCTATAGGGCAGCTGTGCCCTGCTCCATGGGCAAACAGTGAGTGGAGAATTAGTGTGGCAGTCAGGCTGCGAGTAGTCATCTCTGCGTGGTTCACTGCAGACAGTGCCGGCTTCCAGAAATGCGCGTTAACACAGGGCCCACCTTCAGGGGGGCTTTGTGACGAACTCTGTGGACCCTCTTCCTAGTGAAACAACCATTTAACTGTAAACATTACTTAAAAGATGAAATAAAAACCCAACCATTTAAAGTTTGGGGATGTTGACCTTAGAGCATACAGTTAATGGGAAAACAATTTTTCCAGAAAGCCTGCAAATCTCAGTAAATAAAGTGAGAATCTGTGACATTTGAACATGGATCACCTGCTTGTAGGCCCTTCCCTGTATGTGACAGAAACTGCTCTGGGCAGTTGTGGCCAAGAAGGAAGGGTGGGGTGGTTAGAGGATGGGGGGGTGACTGGGGAGTGGGGAGGCTCACTTTCCCCCAAGGCCCTGGTGAAGAGAAGGGCAGGCTGCCAGCAACTCTCACCCACCAGCCTTGTGCTGCAGAAGTGCTGTGGGCAGGTGTGGCTGAGACCTGGCTCCTCTACCCCATCCAGCTTCTATCTACAGGGTGAGGACTTGCAAAGGCACAGCAGGCCCAGGACACTGGGGCAATGATTGCCCTCAGTCCAGATCACTTTCAGGGCAGAGGTTCCACACCAGGAAGGGCAAAGTGAGAAGACCAGATCTGCTGCCCCTTCTTTAAACTCTTTCCTCGGACAGGTGGTCCTCCAGGAGAAGTGGGCCCCTGCCATGGCCTCTGTGCAGTGGTAGAGATGTTAGAGAAAGGGGAAGAGGCAGACCTTCAGGGTGGAGAGGGGCACAGTTCTGCCTGAAGCGCCTGACTTTATCTGGAACAGAGCCTGGAGAATTGCATGCTTTAGGGCATGGTTGAATAATGGAGATGGAGCAGTTAAGCAATCCTGGGCTAGTAGCTCCAAGCTACTAGTAACAGCAAGAGCAACTGCAGGCCAGCCAGAATTCTAACAGAATTGGGGAAAGAGAGAGCTAAGAAGGGCCCTCCTGGTACTGCCCACATCCCTGGGGGGCCAAAGGCTGTGGCCCCGTCTGAGGCTGAACCCCGTAGGTGCTGCCAGAGCAAGATGTGGAATTTATCTTTCAGAAGTAAAAGTAAAGACATCCCCAGATAAACAAACACTGAGATAATTCCTTGTTGGCAGACAGGGCTTAAAAAAATACTGAAGAAAGTTTACCAGGGCTGAAAGGAAGTGACAGCAGATAATTCAAACACAACCCTAAGAGAGACTTCCAGTGAAAGGAATTCTATAGGTAATGATGAAAGATAGCATAATGTCATTGCTTTTTCTTTCTTCTTTAATTTAAAAGCAGTTGTAGAAAACAATATCGATAAAATTGTATTGTTGGGCTTATAACATACATAAATACAATATATTTCACAACAGAAACACAAAAGGTGGGTGGACATGAAGCTAGATAGTCAGGAAATGAAGAAGATGGGAACATGAATCCACAGGGAGGAATGAAGAAAATGGTTATGGATTGCATGATTGTGTTTCTCTAAAATATATATGTTGAAACCCTAATGCCAAGTGAGATGGTGTTTGGAGACGAAGCCTCTGGAAGGTAATTAGGACACACGGTGGCACTCTCATGATGTGACAGGGGCCTATTAGAAGAGACATGAGATGGTTTGCTTCCTGACCTGCCCCCCTTCTCTTTCTCCACCATGTGAGGACATAGCAAGAAGGTGTCTATCTGTAAACCAGAAAGCGAGCCCTCACTAAGAACCCTGCTGGCTCCCTGATCTTGAACTAACAGCCCCCAGAACCGGTATGGTATTCTCTTATAGTAGCTTGAGCTAACTACAAAAGAACTGAGAATAATAATTAGGAAGGTTAACACTAAAAGTCCTCAATAAATAGATCTGTGCTCTCCTTTTTTCTATTAGCTTCTTTAAAAGACATAAGAATATAAAAATCAATGATTTTAACAATGTATAGTATTGGGCTTGTAACATATATTGTCATGTACAGAATAGGGATAAGGAATGAAGGTATACGGGAGTAAAATTTCCAAAACTTACTTCAGTTAAGTTAGTATAAATCTGAAGTAGACGTGGATAAGTTAAGAAGCATATCGTAAGCTACAAGGAAACCACTAAAAATTACCCCTCAAAAATATAGTTAAAATTATGCCAGGTGCGGTGGCTCACGTCTGTAATCCTAGCACTCTGGAAGGCTAAGACGGGTGGATTGCCTGAGCTCACGAGCTCAAGACCAGTCTGAGCAAAAGTGAGACCCCCATCTCTACTAAAAATAGAAAAACTGAGGCAAGAGGATCACTTGAGCCCAAGGGTTGGAGGTTGCTGTGAGCTATGATGCCATGGTACTCTATCCAGGGTGACAGCCTGAGATTCTGTCTCAAAAAATATACATATAATTAAAATTATCAAAGAAATGAAAGTGGCACACTAGAAAATATCCACATAAGACAAAAGCAAAGTAAAGGTGAAACAGAGAAACAAAGTGGTCATGAGCCATATAAAAAATGAAAAGCAGGGCGGTGCCTGTGGCTCAGTGAGTAGGGCGCCAGCCCCATATACTGAAGGTGGCAGGTTCAAACCTGACCCCAGCCAAACTGCAACAACAACAAAGAAACTAGCCAGGCGTTGTGGTGGGCACCTGTAGTCCCAGCTACTTGGGAGGCTGAGGCAAGAGAATCACCTAAGCCCAAGAGCCGGAGGTTGCTGTGAGCTGTGACGCAACAGCACTCTACCAAGGGTGACAAAATGAGACTGCATCTCTTAAAAAAAAAAAAAGAAAAGCAAAGTGACAGACATAAGTCTAACCTTATCAGTTATAATATTAAATGGGAATGAATTAAACAATTGAATCAAAAAGCAACAATTGACAGACTGGACAAAGAAATCATGATTCAACTGTATTCTATTTACTGGAGACACACTTTATATTCAAAGATACAAGTAGATTGAAAATAAAAGATAGAAAAAGATGGAAATTTAAATCAGAAGCGAGCTGAAGTGGCAATTATTAATATCAGACAAAATAGATTTTAGGCCAAAAATGGTCACTAGAGATAAAGAGGGAAATCATGTAGTGATAAAAAGGTCAGTTGAGCATGAAAGAATAACAATTATAAACATATATGCAGCCAATAACAGAGCCCCCAAATGCAGGCAAAACCTGACAAAATAGAAGGGAGAAATAGAGAATCCAACAATAGTTGGGAACTTAATATTTTCCCTCAGTTATAAAAAGAATAATTAGGCAGAATATCAACAATAGACTTGGAAAAACACTATAAATCAATTAGACTTAACAGACATCTATAGAAAACTTTACTAAACAGCAGTGCAATATACATTTTTTCAAGTGCACATGGAAATAGTGTGACTTGATTAGTAATCAACAACAAAGAATTTTGGGAAATTCAAAAATATGTGGACGTTAAACATACTCATAAATAACAAATGAGTCAAAGAATAAAGCACAACAGAAATTGGAAAATGATTTGAGATGAATGAAAGCAAAACCAACATACCCAAACTAACAGCTAACACAATGTTTGTAAGAAAATTTATAGCTATAAATAACTATATTAAAAATTAAAGACCCCAGATGACCCAAATTTCTACCTTAGGAATCTGAGAAGAGCAAACTGACCCCAAGCAATCAGAAAAGGGGAAATAATAAAAATTAAAATGGAAATAAATGAAATAGTAAATAAGCAACAGAGAAAATGAATGAAATAAAAAGTTAATTGAAAAGGTTGACAAACCAATAGGTAGATTGACTAAGGAAAAAAAGGAGAAAACTCAAATTTTTGGAAAGAAGAAGGGGATGTCACTACAGAATAAATAGGATTATAAGGTAATGAAATGAACAATTGTATGCTAACAAATCAGATAATTCAGACAACTTGAACAAATTCATAGAAAGACAAAAACTACTGAAACTGACTCAAAACAAAATAGAAAATCTGAATAGATCTGTAACAAGTAAAGAGATTGAATTAACTTAAAAACTTCCACAAAGAAAACCCAGGCCCACATGGGTTTTCTGGTGAATAACAATGTACAGTCAGTCCTCAATATCTGTGGGTTTTGCATCTGTGGGATTTTTTGATTTCACCAACTGTGGATCAAAAAATAAAAAAATAAGTGACTTACACACTCAATGTAATCCTCATGAAAATACCAACATCATATTTCACATATCTAGGAAAAATAATTCTACACTTTATTTGGAACCAGAAAAGAGCCCAAATAGAGAAAGTAATCTTAAGAAAAAGAACAAATCTGGAGGCATTACATTACCAGACTTCCAACTATACTACAAGGCTATAATAACCAAAACAGCATGGTACTGGCACAAAAATAGAGACATAGACCAATGGAATAGAACAGAGAACCAGATGTAAAACCACCCACATACAGCCAAATCTTTGACAAAGAAGACAATAATATATACTAGGGGAAAGAAGCCCAATTTGATAAATAGGGCTGGGAAAATTGGATAGCCACATGAAGAAGAATGAAACAGCACCCCTGCCTCTCACCACTCACAAAAATTAATTCAAGATGGACAAAAGACTTAAATATAACACATGAAGCAATAAGAATTCTGGAAGAAAATGTTGTAAAAACTCTTTTAGATATAGGCCTAGGTGAAGAACTTATGAAGACAATAATTATTGCAACAACAAAAATAAATAAATGGGACTTCATTAAAAAGCTCTGCACAGGTAAGGAAATAATCAACAGAGTAAATAGACAGCCTACAGAGTGGGAGAAAATATTTGCAAGCTATACATCCAATAAAGGGCTAATAATCAGAATCTAGAAAGAACTCAAGCAAATCAGCAAGGAAAAACAACCCCATTAAAAATCAGGCAAAAGACATGAACAGAAGCTTTTCAAAAGAAGATAGATAAATGGCCAATAAACATATAAAAAATGCTCATCATCACTAATTATCAAGGAAATGCAAATTAAAACCACAATGAGATATCACCTTTCAGAAGGTCTTTTATTAGAGTCCCAAATCAGTAGATCCTGGCATGTTTACAGAGAAAAAGGGATGCTTGTATGCTGTTGTTAGGACTGCAAATTGGTATAACCTATGTGGAAAACAGTATGAAGATTCCTCGAAGAACTAAAAGTAGACGTACATTAATCCAGTGATCCCACTACTGAGTGTTAATTCAAAGGAAAAGAAATCATTTTGTCAAAAAGACACCTGCATATGAGTGTTGACTGCAGCACAATTCACAGTTGCAAAGATATGCAACCAGCCCAAGTGCCCATCAGTTCCTAAGTTGATTAACAAAATGTGATATATGTATACTATGGAGTACTACTCTGTCATGACGAAGGATGAATTAAGGCCTTTTGCAAAAATTTGGATGGAAATGAAGACAATTATCCTAAGTCAAGTATCTAAAGAATGAGGAAAAACATCACATGCACTAGCTATTAAATTGGAACTAACAGATGAGCACACGTGAACAGTGGGGAAGTAAAACTTAGTGGAAATCAAGCAGGGGGAGGGGGAAGAAGGGGAAGGGTGAAAACCAATCTAATGGGTATAATGAAACTATCTGGGTGATGAGGACACTTAGAGCTCTGGTTCAAGCGTATGTGTAACCAAAAGCATTTGTTTGTTTGTTTGTTTGTTTATTTTTTTGAGACAGAGCTTCAAACTGTCCCCCTGGGTAGAGTGCAATGGCTTCACTGCTCACAGCAACCTCCAACTCCTGGGCTCAAGCGAGTCTCCTGCCTCAGCCTCCCAAGTAGCTGGGACCACAGGTGCCTGCCACAACACCTGGCTATTTTTTGGTTGCAGCCATCATTGTTGTTTGGCGGGTCATGTTTTTTTGTACTCTATATTGTGTCTTGCTTGTGTGTGAATTCCTGGAGGGCAGGGGATCCATCTTATTCTTTAAATTCCAAGTGCTTAGTTTGGTACCTGGCCAATGTCCTGAAAGGAGCAGAGGGAGAACACCGTATCTCCTTGCAGGAATCTGGGAAGGTTCATGGAAGAAGCAGTGTTTGTGATGGGCCTCCAAAACTAGTAGGAATTTATTTGGCAGTGATGGGGTGGGGATTCCTGGATGAAAGCAGAGTAGGGCTAAACTGGACACAGGGCCCAGGAACGCTCAAGAGAAGAGGAATGCTTAAAATGTTTCAACCCTGAAATCCCAATGTGATCCTTCCATTGAGGAGGAATGCCTGGTTTTAAAAATTTCTATTAATATTTTATTCTTTTTGCCTTAGACCACACCCTTTACTTCGTTTCCTTAAGACCCATTTTCCTTCTCTGTTGGCTGTTGAATTTCAGCAGCTCCTCATCTGCTGTTAACTTCCCAGTGACACTAAGAGGTATATGAAATCACTGTCTCCATTTTACAGATGGGGAAAATGAGGGGCCAGTGAGGTTAAAAAAGTGTCCAAGGGTGACAGCCAATGGGTGGTGGAGGTGGAATTGGAACTCAGGGCTCTGCTGCCCGGCCAGCAGTCTTTGAGAAGCTCCAACTGCAGCACCTGACCGTGCTTTGCTCTAGGTTTTGCCTCTGGTTCCACTCATCCTCCTTCTCTGGAGACAGTGTAAGCCAATGAAACTATGACGTCAGAGATTTAAGGACTTGTTTCGAGGCTGTGTATAGGAAAAGCAATCGCTGAGCTATCCAGGACACAACACCACCTCCAGGCCCAGCCAGGGATCTCCCACAAGTCATCCTGAGGGGGAACCTTGACACTGGGGTGCACATCCCTGGTTTTAAGCAGTGCCGGGGTGGTAGCTGTTTGGGGTGTGGGGTGGGACAGAGTGTGAACATAGGACCACATTGTCTACTCACACTGTATGTGTGGCCCCTCGCAGAGTGGATAGAGCTGGAGTACGAGGAGAAATGGCCCTGGGGCCTAGGGTTGAGGCAACACCCATCTTTCTCCCCCTGCCTCCATAAGCAAATCATGACACCAAACCCTGAGAAGTCTAAGTTTGAACTAGGCCTTTGAGGTAAATTTTTCAAGGTGGAAGAAGAGAACATATTCTATGTCACTTTTTTTGTAGCTTGACTATAACATCCTAATACTTAGCTGTATGCTAGCTACGTGAGGCTCCATTTCTTCTCTCAGACTCTGCAAATGTTAGGGGCAGACCTAGAGATTTCTATACACATGTACGAAAATAGTTCTTGAGTCTTTTAAAAAAATATCAATGGTGGCCGGGCACAGAGGATCTGCTTGTAACCAACACTTTGGGAAGCTAAAGGCAGTTGCATTGCTTGAACTCTGGAGTTTGAGACCCGCCTGAGCAAGAGCAAGACCCCCATTTCTATGAAAAATAGAAAAATTAGCTGGGCCATATGGTGGGCACCTGTAGTCCCAGCTACTTGGGAGGCTAAAACAAGATGATCGCTTAAGCTCAAGAGTTTGAGATTGCTGTGAGCTATGACACTATGACACTCTACCCAAGGAGACAGAGTGAGACTCTGTATTTTAAAAAAAGAAAGAAAGAAAGAAAAAAAATTGCAATGGTTTCATAATGTATGTATTATTTAAGAATAACATCGAGAATTTTTCATGTCAGATCTACATCATTTAAAAACCTATGCATTTGGGGTGGTACCTGTGGCTCAGAGGAGTAGGGCGCCAGCCCCCTATGCCGGAGGTGGCGAGTTCAGACCCAGCCCCGGCCATAAACTACAAAAATAACCTATGCATTTTCATTATTTTGTCAGAATAGCTGGCCTTCTTCCTGAGACATCTTCAGTAAGTATACGCGGACTGAGTGACTGAGGCCCATTTCGCAGAATCCCGGGTCTAGTGCCAGGCTTGGCGGACCAGCACACGCCTCCTCTGCGGCTTCTGAGCCTTTACAATCAGAGGTCAAAATCTAAGGAAGGAAGTGTGGGAGCTCAGAGCTGGGAGGCAGCTCACTGGGTTTGCAAATTCTTCAGCGATTAGTAACACAGTTCTCTTGCTAGTTCATTGTTGGTGAATTGGGAAGGTTTTTCCTCTTTCTCTCTCGCGTTGTGAGGTAATGGCATTATTTTACACATGCTTCTGATTGGAGCTCCCTCCCTTCCTCAGAGCAGATGGAGCCTTTTCCTGGTCAGGTGGTTGCTTAGTCATCTGAACCCCAGGCTCCTTCCTCTTCCCTTAATCTTTCCCAGGCTGGATTTCGTCTTTGAAACAATAGGAAATGACAAGCTCTATTTTTCTTTCCTTGAAAGGACTGGATCCATGGAGTCATGAGTTTGAAACAGAGAAAGTATGAGGAGTGAGTAAGGATGTGCTCCAATCAGAAGTGACCAGCTTTCCTCTCTTTGTTCTGCTGAAACCCTACAGTCTGAACTCACTTAAAAGCAGGAAGGGACATTTTCACCTGAAGATAAATTCCCAATTGGATTTTCTGTTGGACCAATCCAAAGGAAATGCAATTAGGCAGTGAGCAATCTTCAGGCAAAGACTGAGAACCTTTCAAAAAAGGGCTCTGCTCGAAATAATCTGTCAGGCCCTTGACAGCCACGTGCTCTGGTGATACTAATTGCATCTTAAAGTGTCCACGTGAGCCAGTCACCACAATAGCTTTCTGGAAGTGTCGATTTTAATTTCTCCAACAGAATTGTGCTATAATTTGGTAATTTCCAAGATATTGAGATTAACTGAACAGGGTTAGCAACCTGAAATTCAGATGTAATTACTATTCCAGGAGTCAGAAGGCCACGGTCTGAGGCCAGGCCTAGCCCACTCGTGACTGTGGGTTCTTTACCTGATATGAACATGGCCTTGCACCTCAGTGAGGTAGAGGGATGCTGTGAAAGTGGCAATGCTGTCCTTAGAGCCAGGATGCCAGGCTGTGCTGTAACCTAGAACACAGACCCCAGCAGGGGCTCTTTACCCTTTCAGTCTGATTTCCCAGGGCACCCCGTGGGTGGCTATTCCCTGGCCCCAAACATGCTATTCCTGCTCCCACCTTCATCTTCGAAAATTCTGCCTGTATTTTAAGGACCACATTGCACTCTGTCTCCAATAACCTTCCCAAGCCCATTTGGTGAAGTTATTTTCTCTGTGCTCCCAGGATCACTTGGCTTGGTCATTTTCCGTCATTCTGACACTGTCCTCCTGTGAAGCTAAAGCTCCAAAGGATGAAGAAAGTGCCTCTGCCAAATCTGCTCAGTCAAGGGATAGCAGGGACCAAGGAGGGCAAGGGGTGTGGTCCTGCCCATTGGTTCCAGCTGGGGATGTGGGAGGCAGAGATCTGGCTTGAATTTGCTTTGGCCTGTTCCTGGGGTGCTAATGGCCTTCAGGGTCAGTATAAGGGGGCCCTATAGACTCCTGTCAGTAGTCACACTCTTCTCGGGGGACAAAGGGAGTTAGCAGCAGCAGCAAAACTCAAAGAAGTGATGGTGGCAGCAGCTGCCACAGCACCTCAGCAGGTTGTGTGCTGCAGGGCAAAGAGGAACAGAGCACTGAGGGTGGCCAGGCAGGGGAGGGGACAGAACTCCTGAGGTTATGTCTCCTGTGGGGGTCTGAGTCCACAGAGGTGAGTCTGCAGCCTGGGATGGGGCTTCAGGGCTTAGAGACTAGGGACATAGGGCCCCCCCCCCGGGAAGGGCAGCAGAGGTGGGTAAGTAGTGCTTGGGTCACACATTTCTGTTTGGAATTTTGATATCTGATTACACCCTTGGTTGGCGAGGCTGGGGAAATACTTGCTCCATTTTTGTCACAGAGTTGGGGAGTCTCTCTGTGTCTGACTTGATACACTAGCTCAGCGATGTCCAATAGAACTACACACATCATCTAAGACAGTAGCAACAAGCTGTGTGACTACTGAGCCCTGGAAATATGGCTAGCATGAGTGAGGGGCTGACTTTTAAATTTTTATTAATTGATTTAAATTTAAATTTAACTATATATGGCTAGTGGATCTGTCCTGGATAGACAGGACAGCATCTCCAGTAAGCTACCTGGATTAGCTGCCTCCCACTTACTCTCCAGGGGTCCTGCCTCTGTGCCCCACCCAGAGGAGGTGACTGTTGATTTGAAATTCCTGAAACAGACATGTTGCCCCCAGATAGTTAGCTAGCTTCCTGAACTCCCCTTACGTGGCTGATGGTCATCGTGGCTCTTTCTGGCCTCCTCTTTAGCTGCAGACCAGGGTAGTGTCCACTCGTCAGGGCATGTGCTTGGAGTAGTTAGGATTTAATCTCCCGGGCTACCATCCAGTCTCAGGATGGAGTTTGGCCAGCTCCACACTGGGGGTCAGGCTTCCAGTGGGCTTTTTAAAACCAAATAACCATAGTTCCGGGTCATGGCTACACTGCCAAATCCGAGCACAGCTTCTGAAGTCCATGTGTGGGAGACTTGACAATGGACTTGGCTGTAGAAGCCAAGGAAATTCAGGCCCTGACTCTTTCCTCGGAGCTCTGCAGATAAAATTGTTTCTCCTCACAAAGTGTTCTCTGTAGCAGGGCTGAAGGAGGCTGCCTTGTTCTCTCCCGTGAGGACTTGTTCTAACCATGCCTTTGAGTTTTATTTTTTTAAAAAATGTCTTTAGCATAGTCTAAATGGTGCAGCCTTAGCCATATGAGATGCTGGCTGCTGCCACTCAGGAGGAGGAAATCACTGATTATAAAAGCTTAAATATATTGTTGTTCTTGTGTGTAAAACACCACCACTCTCTAACACCACTAGGAAGTAGATGCTGTTACTATGCTCATTTTACAGGTGAGGAAACCAAGGCACAGCAAGGTCAGACCAACATGGGAAAGGACTGAGTCAGAGCAGACACTAGGAGACAAAGCCCAGTGGGCAGGGAACCTCCAAGTCCAGGAGGGGGCAGAGTCATGTCCAGTCTTGTCGACATCAGTGTTCCCCCAGTCTGGGGTGAGGGGCAGGGAGTGAGCAGGAAGCTGCAGAGCAGTGGCACTTTCCAGGAGGTCCTACTAGCCACCGTGGGCTGCGGGGAGCAGCGGCTGATGGAAGCTTGCTCAGCTCTCCTGTCTGCCCTGCACCGAGCTTTGGTTCCCGGGTAGCATGGAGCAGGAGCTGGATCCTGGGGACTCAAGGAGAAGGGTAGGGGGAGATTGGAAGGGAACTCCTCCAGGTGGCCTTTTCCAAGACTCTCCAGATGCCGGCTGTATGAATGGCTGACTTCTCCTCACACCATCAGGTGGTAGGCAGGGTCCCTGATGCTCCCACTGAGGTTGTGGGTGGTGCTGCCTACACTGTGCTCAACCAGAACAGGCACATCCCCCCGGTGCACAGGTCCTTACAGGGATGCTGTCAGTCAGTTTCCTGAGATGGAGATTCTTGCGAGAGGGACTCATTGAGGTCTCTCTGTAGAGAAAGTGGTGAGGGGCAATTCTCTGTTGAAGAGGACAGGTGTGGGCCGTCCGCAGCCATCCCACATAGCAGCTGAGGGCTGGGTGCCTGCCTGGGAAGCAGCATCAGCATCATCTACTGTCCCATTTTTGAGGTCAGTGGGGGCACTGCTTGCAGGTCCTCTGAGCCTGCATGGTCCCTGGGTGTATACTGCTTCTCCCTGAAGCCACAGCCGCTACGGAGCACCACAGCCTCTAACAAGCTCCAGTGAATCCAGAACAGAATTTTGCAGCAGGCAGCTCAGGTATTCAAAGTCAGTGCTAACAGCAAGTAATTGAGGTAGTGACCTACAAACCTCCCAGCGAGTGCTGCCCTCTTTTCACAGCACTTCTGGGACCCCACAGCTTGGGCACAGCTGGGGCTCTGCTGCCCCAGAGAAGCACAAAGCCAAGACGTGGCAGCCTGAGTGCACCCCGCACTCCCTGGGTGGACTCCCCCTGGGAGCTTCCTCCCAGCCATCACGGTCCAGCAGTAACCCCTCATCCAAATCTGGTTTGGTTCTTTCCTCCTGGGCTTTGTGCCCAGCCAAACATAATCTCAGCAGGATCCTTCAGGCTCCTTCCATAAGAAGAACATGGCATTCTTCTTTTGGGCTCAGATATTGCAAATAAATAACTCGCTGTATTTGCACAGGCCAAAGAGTGACCACTGCCTTGGCAGGCCTGTCTCCCAGCTGCCTCCACAGGGATCCTGGGAGGGCGAGGGTGTGTGTGTGTTGGGGGCTGATGGGGGAATTCAGATAAGGGAAGATTCATTGTGAAATTCAAGAAAAGCGTTGTGACCGAGGCCAATGTGGGCTCAGCTTTTACTCCCTAAGAAGAAAATTACCAGACAGACAGCATTTGTGTTCCCAGAGATAGAGAAGATGGAGCTTGGGAACTTGCAGAAATAGAAATGGTTTCTCTGGGACCTGGGACAACATCAGAATGCTCCTGCTGAACTCAGGGAAATGAAAGGACAAGGATTCTCTTTGATTAGAACAAAATTGTTATGAAGCAATTGGACAATGGAATTTACTTCATTCTCTGCTATGATCTGGAATAGATTTCTAATGACAAGATTTAAAACACATCACCTCTAACCCCCTAAACTGTTCCCCACTGCTCATGCTGTGTATGGGGAACTGAGGGATTCAGTCTCCACCCAGCCCACCCACCGCCTGCCTGTGTGTCTCTTCTCTCAGTCAGCCCCTGCCCTCCCACCCTGCGGGTATCCATGTAGGAAGCTGGCTTTGAAATTGGCAGGTGCACGGGGTCCACACCAGCTCTGTCTGGTGGTGCATTTTGGTGTTAATATACTGCACTGGAATGTTTACAGAAGAACTATTCACTCTAGCTAAAAAAGAAACAACCCCGACATCTACCAGGTGGTGGCTGGAGAAACAAATCTGTGGTCTAGCCACACAATAGAGCATTATTTAGCCAAACAAAGGAATGAGGTACTGACGTATGCTACAGTGGATGAACGCTGAAGACATGATAGTTAAGTAAGCTGAGGTGTGACACACACCACACATTGTGTGATCCCATAAACAGAACGACCCAGAACAGGTCAATTCACTGAGACAGAAAGCGGATTGGTCATGACCAGGGGCGGCAGGGAGGGGAAAAGGGGAGTGACTGCTGATGGGCATGGGGCTTCCTTGGGGTGATGAACATGTTTTAGAACTAGACAGACGTGGTGGTTGTACAACACTGAGAATGGATTAAATGCCACGAACTTTCACTTTAATATGGTTAATTTTATGTTTATGTGGATTTCAATTCAATTTTTTAAAATGCCACAGATCTTCTCCCCAATCAAGGCACTGTCCACACCCCACACTCATCCTCCTCTGCATTCTGCTGGCAGCCCCTTCTCCCTGACAGCCTAGGGGACGGCAGGCTCTCTGCTCTTGTCACTGCTGGGGTTCCTGAGGGCACAGCTCTGCATTTCCTGAGTTGCTCCAGCCCAGGGACATGGCCCCAAAACTTAACCTGGCAGCACTCAGCTTCCTCCTCTGCATATTTCCACGGGGTTGATGTGATAATCAAGGAATATAAGGCCATGAGAGCTCATTGGTAGTAGGCATGTGAGCTGTAACTCCAAGCTATACTGGGACGAAAAAGGAAAAAAATGTTTTCTTATTCTAGTCTACAGATATAAGCCTCCAATTCACCAGGGGGTGCCATCTCAGGGACCTCATCACCAGTCATCAGGAGTCTGTTTCCTTAACTTCTCTTCTGCTCCTTCACCTACCCCTCCCCTACTGGAGTAGGACCCAGTTTTGGCAATGATTTGAAAACTAACTCCTAGTGAACTTTGCTCAGAGGGCTGCTGGGTACTCTGGTTGAAGTACTCTGACTGAGAGGGCTTTTATCACCAGAGGTTCTGCAGTTTTAAACTCTAAACAAAACTTGGCAAACTTTTTCTGTAAAAAGCAAGAAAGTAAATATTTTAGGCATTACAGAGCATACTTCATTTACAAAACCAGTTTGCAGGCCAGATCCATCCTGCTGCCTTTTTGTGTCCAGTCCTTAAGGATAGTTTTTACATTTTGAAATGGTTGGACAAAATGTGATGTGAAAAGTAAATGAAATTTAACTTTCAATGTTTGTGAATAAAGTTTTATTAGAACACAGCCACATTCACTCATTATGTATTATCTGTGGCTGCTTTGGAAAGTTGCCAGGCATGCCAAAGAGGATATGCTGAAAATATTTGTCATCTTACCCTTTTAAGAAAAATTATTCTGACCCTCATTCTAAATAAATAATGTTAGTGGTTCAAATTACTCATGAGCTCACGTCTGCTGTCTTGAGTATCAGGTGTAGATATTTTATGGCTGCATAAGCATCTTCTATTTACTTATCTGTAAGTGAAGGTAACAGTACTATGTCACGAGGCTGTGAAGTTTAAATGATTTAGTAAAGCAGCCAGAATAGAACCTGACGTTGTAAGTGCTCAATTAATGTGATTTCTAAGTTATGAACAGATTTGTTAATGTGTAGACATAAATTCAAATAAATACAAAGAAAACAAAGACTCC
Organism: Galago senegalensis; assembly: GCA_963575145.1. Classification (NCBI taxonomy): domain Eukaryota; kingdom Metazoa; phylum Chordata; class Mammalia; order Primates; family Galagidae; genus Galago; species Galago senegalensis. Next base: position 96,001 of record CAUYTI010135682.1, on the reverse strand, counting down.
TTCCCTGCTAATTTATTTTGGCATGTGCTGGAAACAGTTTGAGACATCCCTTTAATAGCTTCCTGGCCTCACCAGTGTTGGATGACAGGACAAATTCTCCTTCATAGAAGGTACAAGTTAATCAGAACTGGAGGGGCATTTTGGATCCTTCCCTCTTCAGAAAGTGCGATTGCATCAAGATGCATCTAGTTTTCAGTAGAACTGGCCCATGTTTCTCGGGAGTGAGGTGTCCAAACCACTGTTCATCCATATTTCCTGAATGATTTGTTCCCTGCGCTCAATCCTTTCTGCAAGCTCCGCAGCCTCTGTGGAACTGTAGACAGGATATGAAGTCCTACAAAACCCAGACAGTTCTCCTGGAAAATCTGAGTCAGAGGAGTCCTCCTCTTCCTCTTCATCCTCACTATCCTCCTCAGCCTGGTCAATTCCTGGCACCAGGTGCTCCCTCCCCAAATGCAGCTCCTGGAAGTCTTTGGTGCAGGACACTTTGATGACCAAGGCACACAGTGTGAGGGCCAAGCCAATGCAAACACTGGACACGAACAGCAGGGCAGCTCTCTCGGGATGGGCTGTGGGAGGAAGAGGACAGGTCAGGAATTATGAGGCACTGTCAGTCTTCACGAGTCCAAAGTCCCTCAGACACAGACGTCTGCCCAAGCAGGTGGCTAATGAGGAACCTCAGTCCAGCACCTTTGAGACCACCCACACCTAGTGACCATATATCCCCACTGATATTTTTAAGATTTTGAGCACATACAGTCAATATATATATATGTGTATGAGAGAACACATAGCAGAGGGGCTCAGGGGCCAGATCCCTGGCCAAGTTCAAACTCGGATCTGCTACTCACTAGCTCTGTGACTGTGGACAAGTTACATAACTTCCTGGCCATAGTTTCCTCATCCATAAAGTGGGGCTTATAGTACCTTCCTATTATAAAGTTATTATAATTAAATGAGTTAATTAGTATAAGGCTCGTAGAATACACACATAGTAAATGCTCAATAGTGTTAGCTGTTAGTAGTAGTAGTAGATTATAAAGCATTTATGCACAAGGTGTATGGGAATGTAATAATATAATAGATGTTAGCAAAACTTAATTCCATTATTCTTTAGATTAAAAAATAAATGTAAATATGTCATTGTCTCTCAGTATCCACAGTGGATTGATGCCAGGATCCCCCCCCCCCCAGGAGACCAAAATCCAGGATGCTTAAGTCCTGTATGTAAAGTGGCATAGTATTTGCATATAAGCCATGCACATCCTCCCCTAGGGTTAATCTTTAGGCTACTTATAATACCTAATACAATGTAAATAGTTGTTATGCTGTATTGTCTAGGGAATAATGACCAAAACGAACAGGTCTTCCCACGTTCAGTACAGGTGCAAACCATCCATTTAAAAAAAAAGTTTTCAATCTGCAGTTGATGTGGAACCCATAGACACAGAGGGCTGAATGTAAAAATAAAATGTAAAATAAATAAAAATATAAAAAAATTATAAAGTATAATAAAATATAGAAATAAAATAGACATAAGCATAATATAAAGTTCTACTAACTTTCCCTGAATCCAAACAGACTGTCTATATCACAATAAGAGAAAAACAAGGCTGACAGGTAGCATGTGACTGGGTTCTAACCCATTACCTATGTTGGGTCCTTACATTAACCTGTGTAGGAAGGACTGTGTCGCTTTTTTCCTGTCTTTATCCCCACTATACGGTTGTGTGCCACTCTGGGTGTTATCACCCTATTCTGGGGAATAATGATCCATTTAATTCCCTCATAACATGGATTAGGAAGTTGACAAAATTTTCTAGTAAATGGCCACATAGTAAATATTTTAGGTTTTATGGGCTATATAGTCTCTATTGCTAATATTGATCTCTGCTGCTATAGTGCAGAAATAACCCAGGCAGTATATTAACCAAAAAACTTCATTTATAGATTTGGGCCACAGGCCAGAGTGCTGACCCCTGATGTAGATGCTCCAGCGGGGAAGCTACTGCCCAACGTTAGAGGGACTCTCTGGGGAGACACAGCCCTGAAACTTGGGTTCCAGGTGAGCTCCTTGTGGGGTACACAGTTGGCACCCCCACATTCTCTCAGTACATCTCAACCCTATGGACCTTCAGGCTCATGTCTACCCTTCTAAGTAGGAAGACTGTTGCCTTCACTCCCTCCATCCTTCCCCAGAGCTGTGACTGGAGTTTCAAACCTCCAGGGCATCTGGCGGCTGTGACCTGCCTGGGGAGGTGGATCTGGGACAGCTTATCTTCTTGAAACCTGAAACCTCCCCATTTGGCTTCCTTCACCTGCAGCTCAAGTCACTGGTGGAGTCACTGGACTCCAGTGTGCTGCTCTTTCTTGCCTTCACCACTGCCAGTATGATTTCATCTTTCTTTTTAAGACCTAGATGTCTTAATCCAAAATTTATTTTGGCTGGGGGCGGGGCAGCATTCGTGTTTGCAGTGCTATTAATGAGCACATATTTTCCCTAAGGGTCAAGGTATTTAGCAGACTTCTCTGAATACTGACATGTAAGTAACCTTAGTGAGAGCTGTGGGGGCTTCTGTTCATTTCTGAGTATGGTGGCAGAAAGGGAAATGGCACTCAGGACAGTCATTAAGTAGTAATGCACAAAAGGATGCCAAGACCTGAGGCTCTGACATGGGGGGCAAGTCATTTCCCCTTCTCCCCGCTGCAGATCAAAACCTCACTCTCCTGACCTCACTCTCTCCTTCCTCCCTCTGACTCCTTTTCCCTTCCTGCTGCAGCCCTTCTGCCCTCAATCTTCCAGCCACTGTCCTCTCCATCCTCCTCTTCTGTGGCATTCTCTTAGGCCTCTCAAGGCAGCCACTACTCAACGTAAACCTCCAGCCCCACTGGCAGCGACGCCAATGCTGCTGCCTTTGAGCAGCCCTGTATGTGAGGGAACTGAACCCTTTGTCACCTTTCTCAGCTTTGTCAGCTACCTACAGTCAGACCAGGGTCAGTTCTGGACAGAAACAACTCCGTCCTGGTCAAGCCTCTGGGAATAATGATCATCCTGGTCTGGCCCTCCCCCAGCCATGGTGTCTATGTAGTAGGGGCCAGGTCAGAGGACAGAGGAGGGTGCACGGTCTGGCTTTGCCACAGATAGACTCTGTTACTCTTTTTGTATTTTGTAAGGACTCTGGGTAGACAGAATTAGATTAGCCATAATCCTTTGGACACGAGTTACTCTCTTCATTGATCAATACATAGCCTCCTCGATGATCCTTTAGTGAATTACCTTTAATCCTGTAACAGGCAGCTGTGCTGAGAATGAGCACTGGCCTGGGAGCCTGTCTCACTGTACTTCCTCATGCCCAGGCCTCACCATTAAGACGACTACCACCTAAATGCCACGGTCATTACTCCCCTGCTTGCCTTTCTATATAGTTGACTTTTCTTTTTTTTGGAGACAGGGTCTCACTCTGTCACCCGGGCAGGAGTGCAGTGGTCATAGCTCACTGCAGCATTTAACTCCTGAGCTTAAGCCATCCTCCTACCTCAGCCTCCTGATTTGTTGGGACTACAAGTGTGCACTACCATGCCTGGCTATTGATCGATTGATTGATTGAGACAGAGTCTCACCATGTTACCCTCAGTAGACTGCCCTGGTGTCATAGCTCATAGCAACCTTCAACTCTTGGGCTCAAGTGACTCTCTTGCCTCAGTCTCCTGAGCAGCTGGGGCCACAGGTGACCACGATGACACCAGCTAGTTTTTCTTGGATCTTGCTCATGCTCTGGCTGCTCCAGAACTCCTGAGCACAAGTGATCCTCTCACTTGGGCCTTCCATGGAATCTTTAAATTTTTTAACAGTGACAATTAGTAGAACAGCAAGATGTGGAAATGGGAGAATGGTTAGAAAAGAGAAGATTCGCAGAGAAAACTATCTACACAGCACACACTACACACAGGAGGGATACTGGTGCAGGAAGACAGGCGATGGAGCAGCAGGGGACTGTAAGACTTAACTCTCTGCCTCCCATGCCAAGAGGTCCCTTAAGCCTTTATTTTCCTCTAGGATAAGCTTACCCCAAATAGCCCCATCTCTGTAGGCCTTGAGTAGTAATACTGTTATGAGTTACATAAATGTCTATTTATTTATTTATTTTAAGATAGAGCCTCAAGCTGTCCCCCTGGGCAGAGTACCATGGCGTCACAACTCATAGCAACCTCCAACTCCTGGGCTCAAGCGAGTCTCCTGCCTCCGCCTCCCAAGTAGCTGGGACTACAGGTACTCATCACAATGCCTGGCTATTTTTTTTGGTTGCAGCCATCATTGTTGTTTGGCATTCCTGGGCTGGATTCGAACCCGCCACCTTAGGTGTATGTGGCTGGCGCCTTAGCCACTTGAGCCATAGGTGCCGAGCCATGTCTATTTATTTTACTGAAGGTCTCCAAGGTTTTGGCCTTTCTGAATAGAGTCAAACAGACCTTGTTAAAACTTGCAGTTGACTTTCTGAAATATGGTCTATCTTAAAGCAGTGGTTCTCAACCTTCCTAATGCTGCAACCCTTTAATACAGTTTAACACAGTTCCTGTGGGTCGCGACCCACACACAGGTTGAGAGCCGCTCATCTTAAAGTAAGTGAAGAGGGCAGTGAGGCAAGACTGTACACACCTTCCCCTCACCAAGGTGAGGCTCTGCTAATTCAGGAGGGCTGAGTCTGATCAATCCTCATGGGGAAGATTAACGAGGAATCCTTGGTGACCGTGAGCAATAACACTCCCGACTAAGAAAATGGTTCTGTCTTCACGGGGCATGACCTGTTCTGTTTACTAAGTGATCTTTGGGCTCATTTTTCTTCCAGCCAGGGGTGAAAATTCAGTAATCCCAGGCCCTTCCCAACTTTTATACCTGGAAAATGCATTTCTTGGGTTCCTATTTTTCTTTTTTTTATAAATTATCTTTTTATTTTTTAAATCTATTCTCATAAAAAAATAACTTTTATAGTACTCTTTAAAAATGACAAATTACTGCTATTACCCTACACTTTGCTGTATTTCTTTTCTTTCAGATTAATATGAAGGTGCCCATGTTTAGGTTACATTGTTCTCATTTCTGAGGTAACGTTCAAGTTGTGGTTGAGCCCTTCACCCAGGGGGCGTGCTGAACACCCTCACATTGTGCCCAGGTTCCCACTTTTCCAAGGGGAAAATAGCTGTGAAGCCCAACTCATAAATCATGTGACTATCTTGTTGATGTGGTTTTCCTTTTGGTTGCCTGGTTACAACTGCACCTGAATCCAGGTCTCTGTTTCTGAAGCTAAAAGACTTCAGCGGGCATGTCAAACTGAAGCCATTTCTCTTCAGCTATTTGAGTGTTGTAATTGAACAGTACATTTGTTAATAAACTTTAGTAAATCCATCAGCATTCCAGGAAGCTTCGACTCATTGACCTACCTCTAATGTAAGCAAATGCTGCCAGGGAGTTGCTAACAATAACTCCATCTTTCCTCAGAACCCTCGATTCGCTTGGGTCAAAGTTTATACCTGTTTCATAAAAAAATGCAAGACCAATTAATCACAGCTGTTCACAGTACGCCTGTCCCAAGGGACTCCCGCTGCTCCTAACCCAGGGCTGCCAGAATAATTAAAAGTCAAAGAAATCAAACAAATGGGCCTCTGACTAATTTACGGAGGACTAAGCCAGAAAGAGTGCTCAGGAAGCAGTCCCTGAAAATATTAAATTATAAAAGGGATTAGAAATGTTTTAAAGTGTCGATTCCAATGTCAGGCGCAGCTCATCTACTCTGCTGCAGAAGGGAACCAGTGTAGTTTCCCACCCTTAAGGCAGTGGCATTCATCACTTCATGGAGGCTTAATAATGTTTCACTTTAACCATGGAGTTGCTATCACTCTGTTGACCTGAAATAAGACAAACCTGGAATTATGGAGCGAGGTTGTGTTAGGTTGCCTTTTTGCAATTGACAGCAAAGTGTGAGGCAGGTTTGCTTTCAGAAGCCTGCTTAACTCAGCTGGGATGGAGCTCAGTGAGCCCGTGATGGGGCTGCCTGGACACAGGACAAAACTCTCACCACCCAAAGCCTAAGATCCTAGAAGCTCAACTTGGTCTCTGTAGTTTCCATCAGGAACCCCAAGGGGCTGGGTTCCATTCTAGACTTGATAAGAAAGTCATAATGTTCCCTCCTTCCCTATCTACAAAAATCAAGTGAAATAAGGAGGAAGGTGGTGTGTACGGAGACCCGCAGGTCCATGCTGGCTCTGGCCCACCCGGTTCCTTCCTACAGGATCATCTTTGCAATAAGCTCCTGATATAATCCAAAAACCCTGAATTTATTTCTGAGCACATCTCCTTTTGTAAGTAATTTTTCTTTTAGGAAGTGAGAGGAGAACAAAGGGGAGGATTATTCTACTTCTGATTTGAAAAATCAAAACAAAACAAAATGGGGCAGCCACCAGTGGCAGCACTGTCACCACCAGGACCTGTGGCTCAAACACGCCTCCTTTCCACAGTGCGCCCACCTGTGGTCACATGAGGTCAGATTACTTTTACTTAGAAAGGCTGGTAGTAAACCATAAAAATTACCGTATTCAGTGTCTTTCTGCTTCGAAGAAGGTTTTAGATTAGCAACAGCTGGATCAATCGCTGCAAGGATGTTCTTTGGAACTAAAAGCCAAAAAGAAATATTTTAAATACTTGGCATATTAAAAAAAATGTGTGTGCTTAGTATATTTTTAGAGTGCAATGTAGATAAGATTTAAAAAATCACTTTCAAGTCAATACAAGAATCACCCTTCCTGTTAGATACACATGCACACACACACACGTTGGTACCTGTGTGATCACAAACGTCCCAGGAAGGTGAAATTTTAAGTCCATTTTACGACGTTACAATAAATAACAACATGAAGAATAAATAAACAAGATGTGGTATATCCATCCCATAGAACACAGTCAGTAATACAAAGGAATTAAATGTTGGTCATGCTCAACACAGTGTTTTGAACCTCAAGAACACTATGTTCAGTGAAAGAAATTAGCCACAAAAAACCCATCTAGCATATAATTCCATTTATACAAAATATCCAGAAAAGGTAAATCTAGAGACAGAAACTGGATTAGTGGTTACCTGGGACCAGGAGTAGGAATGGGGAGTGATGGGAAACGGTTATGGGAGAACTTCTTGAGTTCATGGAAATATTTTAAGATGAGGGTGTGGTGATGGTTGCACAACTGCAAATGTACTAAAAAAATTTCTCAATTATATTTACTTAAAAATAAAGCTGGTAACTCTGAACTGCTTTTGCAGTAAAGCAAACTGACTATGACCAACTCAAGATCCACTGCTGACCTCTCCCCAGCCCCTTTCTCTCTCTCAGTTTCCATGATAAACCTAAGGAGAATTCCAAGACTATGCAAGAGAGATTTGCTAAATATTATCAGGAAGGACTGCAGAAGGTCGTGTGATCAACTCTTTGCAAGGTGGTTAAAGATCCTGCCAAACTGTCTGAGCGCAGTGGCTCATGCCTGTAATCCCAACACTCTGAGGTGGGTGGATTGCTTGACCTCACGAGCATAAGCAAAACCGAGATGGAGTCTCTACTAAAAATAGAAAAACTAAAAGGATCACTTGGGCCAGAGTTGGAGGTTGCTGTGAGCTATGATGCTACAGCACTCTTTCTAGGGCAACAGCTTGAGACGCTGTCTAAAAAAAAAAAAAAAAGATCCTGTCGAACTGACCTTAAGAATAAGCCATGAGATGTGAGGATCCCCGGGCAAAGCAGCCAGCAGAGGACAGCGCAGCTGAAGGAGAGGGGGAAGCAAGAATTCTGCAGGCCACGCACATGGCCACAGCCTGGGAAAAGGGAGAGGAAACCAGATATTCTTGTTGCAGAAAACTGCTTATTTTTGTTTGCTCTTGAGCCCAGCAGAGATCAGGGAAAAGTTGCAATAGGAAATAGAGGGGAAGCCAATACAAATGGTGCAAGTTCAACAGCACTACTTTATTAAAAAAAAAAAAAAAAAGACAAAACCTGGCTTCAGCAGCAAAAAAACCCCTCATTTCTTTTCTCAACGTGCTTAACTGAATTCTTCCTTGATGTCTCAGGACGAGCAAGCACGGACGCTCCTGGACTGTTCATTGTTCACATGCAGGAGGCCCTGGCGCCTTTGTGTCCATCAGCAGTGCGGGTGACATTCCAGGGAGGCACAGTGAAGATGCTGGAGACAGCTGAAGCTGTCCAGGGCCTCAGAGGAATGCCCCTTGGCTTTCCATGGGGATGCCACTCATCCCAGGTCCGTGGCAGAGCCCTGGAGAGCTGAGTTGTGCTGCTGGAAGATGCCTTCTGATTAAATAGATTGCCAAGGTATGACACAGGCCACCGCAGGAAGCCTGCCCATTTACTATGCAAAAGTGACTCTGCAAGTGAGACAATCAACAAGTGTCAACTTGTCGGTCAGATTTTTGTGTCTCCTTGTTTCAAACTGGTTCACAGTGAGATTGGGGGCTGGGGTGTGATTACCACCCCTCAAACCCACCCCTCTCCACTTTAAATACATCTGTGGAAACACCAGCTAACCACTCTGCACAGAGCCCCAGATGTGCGGGAGCCAGCCCTCAAAGTTTAAACAGTGCCTCTCCCACAATCCTCCCAGCGGCCTGGTGCAGATGTGTCATTCCCATCCCTGCAGATGTGAAGAAACAAGGTTCAAAGATGCTCCATTCGCCTAGGAAGACCCACAGCTCCTGCACTCTTGCCATGAAGCCATTCTGTCTGCAGGACATTCAGCCTTTGGGAATTTGGATAACAAATTATTTTAAAGGACTGTAAAGATGGCAAAGTGATTCCCATTCAGGAAGTCCCTGTTGAGTCTATTTAGGTGCAACCACAACCATTCTAATGGACTTGAATGGTTTGTTAAATTTGGCACGGCCCCCACCTTGATTTGTATATCTATTTTTGCCAAATAAATCTGTCCGTGCAAACTTTTGGAAAGAATCTCCACAGGTTGGACTTCGGGTCCAAAATAATTCTTCACATCAGAGACAAACGTGACCTCTGCTTAGCTGCTTCTCCTCCTGAGGGGGTGCCCAGGTTGCACGGGCAGCTCCAAACCCTGTGCCACCATCCTGCCTGTCCCCACTATCTAGGAGAAGCTATACTGGCCCCAGGGAAATGTCAGGGCAGGGACGCTGGCTATACCCCTGGGTTGGTGACTCTCAAGGAGCAGTGGGCTTGGGTAAGAGCATTCTCCGCCGAGAGGCGAGAGAGACCTGGCTGAGTTCTCCACGTCTGCCTTCCCCCAGGATGAGGAAAGCCTAAAACCCAGCATTTCCAAGAAGTTTAGCTAATGGCAAAGCTTTAGCAGTACATTAAAGAAGAAGGCGGCTTGAGTGATACCTCCCCAAACCCAATCAATGACCAAATGGCATGCTCTGAGGGCCCTGACACCAGCCAGGCTACAGTTAGAAAAGCAAAGCCCCCAGCCTGAATCACTCCCCTTAGGCTCTTCAAGGGGAAGAGCTGAATGAAGTTCTCCACTCAGCCTAAAAGCAGTGGTGGGGGGGAGAAAGCAGAACTATAATTAAATGAAGCCCTATAAAAAAGGAAGGAGCGATCTTTTTAAACATGCAAATTGATTATATCTCCTGAGAAAACCTTTCAATGGCTCCACCTCGCCCTTGGGCACAAGCCAAACCTCAGCTGCCCATTCAAGGTCCCTGCAGTCTCTGCTCTGAGCTCACCTCCTGACCTACAAGGCCATTGCTTCTGCCCTCCCCTCTCCCTACTTCCACCTGCCAACCCCCCCACAAGGTCTCTCTTGCTTCAGATGCCTCCTCCTCTGGGAAGCCCTCCTGGTCCCCAAGTCCCCCAGGTCCCCTCTCTCTCATGGCCCCACAGGATGGAATTGGCCACCTTCTATCCTACAGCCCATGAGGGCAGGAGCTGTACTGCTGACCCAATTTCCCTCCCCCCACCTTCATGCTGCCTTGTAGCTGGTGCTCAGGTAACATGTGTGACATGAACTAAGGCCACAATACAAGAGTATGTCCCTTCACCCTGTTCCTTTATGATCTAAGAATAGAGGGCAGGAGGGTTAGCTGCAGAGCAGTTGGCCACCACCTGATGGACACCAACGTCCCTCTGACAGACAGAAGCTATCTCCTTCTCTCCTCCAGGACACCCTGGCTGGCTGTGCAGTACGGGGAAGCCATGGCTGAGGCACTCCTGCCTGCCGCCCTCGCCCAGCCCAGCAGGGTCCTTCTGGAGGCCAGTGCCATGTGCTTCTTCAGAGATGAAGTTCTCTGAAATAGGGATGGCGTGTCATGGTTTAGCCCTTACCCCTGACAGACCACCCTCATGGGGTGGGGTATCCCCTAGGTCAACAGAGGAGCTTGCTGGGTGAAACAGCAAAGCCTAGTTGGACACAGAGGTTGGCCGTGTGGCACTGGAAGAAGAGACGCCCAATGGCTCTTCCCAGATCTTACTTAAGAATATCCTGACTCGGGTGGAAGGGCAAACTGGGTTCCTCTCCAACAACTACGCTTGCAATCACACTGCATGGTCTCTGGCCAGGCTGATCAGAGGAGGCAGTTACCTGACCCCAGCCCAGCCCAGCCCAGCCAAGGAACTTCCTGTCAAAATAAGGCCAGAAAGGCCGCAAATCTTCACACTGGTGAACTATGACATTAAACACTACTCAGGGCCTTGGAGTGGCCGACTTCTATCTGGCTTAGGCTCAGAGCAGGCTTCAGCTGCGGCAGGGGCCAGGGGCCAGAATGAGGAGGCAGAGAGAGAGAGAAGGAGAATAAGGAAATGAGAACAGAGAGAGATGGTGACAGATGCTCCCCAGGGCAGTTTCAGGCTCAGCCTCATTGCAAGGCCTTCCTTTCCTGTACCAGCTGCTGGAACTGAACTTCTGGCCATACGGTGCCTCCCCACCCCTTCTGGCTCAAACCAGGTCAACTCAGTCCCTTCACTCGCATCCAGAGCCCTAACTGAGACAGGTTCACTTGGACACCAGCTACTGGGACCCTCTGGAGTCCTCGAGTCAGCTTCCATAGCAGTCCAGAGAACTTAAAAAAATGTTAAGCTTCACGTGGTTTCGGTGAGCTACAAAACGTGCAGACCTTGGGGATCGCGTTCTAACGATTCAGACTTCACCCTTAAGAGCCATCTGGGGGGGGTGGGGGATGTTTTAAAAACGTCAGCCTCTAAGGATAGAATTATGGGTTGGCAGTAAATTTCTTTCGGCACCCTGAAGATGTTCTTTCACCACTCTCTCTGTTAGTCTGTTACCCGATAAAAGTACAGATGCTGCTCCACTCACCATAGGGCTGTGTCCCTACAGAGCAACTGGAAGTTGGTAATATCGTAAGTCAGAAGTGCATTTAGTCACCTAAACTACTACACAGCCTGCCGCAGCCTACCCTGTCTTCAACATGATCAGAATGCTTACATTAGTCTATAGGTGGGCAAGAATATTTAACACAAAGCTCATTTTACTATGAAGCATTAAATACCTCAGGTAAAAAGAAATGTCAGCTACTTAGAAAGTAAGTGGAAGGTGTCTGTCACTGGGGTGTGGGCGACACTGCCTGCGGCATGGTAGAGTCACCCCCTCCCTTTGAATAGTGCTTGGGGACCACACTGATAGGCAGGGGACTCTGCCACAGGAGGTAAGAAGGACACTCTCAACACTCCCACCTCTTCTCCATGCACTTTCTCTCCATCTCTCAGCCCCTCTTCCTCCCACCTCCCTGGAAACCCCTCCACTCCAGCCCTCTCTCCACCCACTGTTGTTCCTGCCAGCCCTGGAGGGAGCCACACAGCTGGGTAGACCAGCTGTCCCAAGAACCTCACAGGTCAGTGTCACCACTGCCCTCAGCCATGCACTGCCCTTCTCAAGTCAGGCCCTTCACATGAGCTTCTTTTATTCCCTCAACTCCTCAAACCCCATTCTTCTCCCCCTGTGCCACCACTGAGCTCCTCGTCTCACACTGTTTTAGAGAAGAAAGAGGCCACGTGATAGGCACTCCAAGGCCCCTCCTCATCCATTCCCACAGCTGCCCTCCCTCCCCTCCAAGCTCCACCTCACCCTCTCTGCTTCTCCAGGACCCCTGCCCTCCCAGCACCCCTGGTCTCTTCAGTATCTCTCATTTCCACTTCCCAAAGGGTTCTCCAAGCCACCCAGTTTTTACACGTCTCCTGGTGCCACTTGGGCTAAGTCGTTACCAGCCATCTCCTCCTCCTGGTCTTCCCCCGCTGCTATTCTGCCGCCCCCACCCATCCTCCACCCTATGGCCAAGACGTCTTTGCGGCTCCCACTGAAGAGACAACGTGCCCATGAAGACCTCACAGGCCTCCTTTATGCTCTGGCCTAGAAGTGATGACACTGATGACATGGAGTCACAACCACATTTCTAAGTTCAACGAGGTGGAGATTCCTGGTGTTCTGTGTGCCGGGAACCTGACTGGCACTCCTCCCCAGACCCGGATCCTGTCCTCTCCAGCACCATCCTCCTCCTCACCAGCTCCCTTCCTCTACCTCTCAGCACCCAACTGCCCGATGCCACCCACCTTCCTAGGGTGCAGCTGAAAGTTCACTCCAGAGCAGTATTCTGGAAGGCTTTCTGAACCACCTCTCCCAGGGTAAATTAGGGCCACTCCACTGCTATCCCCTCTCGTAATATCCTGCTCTTTTCTGAAATATCTTTATCACGATGGGTAACATTGTGTCTGAGTATTATTTATTCAATGTTCATCTCTCTCACCGGATCATATACCCCAGAAGGACAGGACCGTGTCTCTTTGTTTCCTATGGAATCCTTGGCACCCGGGACAGCTCCTGACACATAGAACATGCCCACACCATGCTGAATGAGTGACTGAGGGAAAAAAGCTTGAACTGGGACATGTGGCCCCCAGGCTCTGAAAGCTCATCTCAACCCCAGGTCAAAGGAGCCATGGCCCTGGGAAAATACCAGAACATGGGAACGCATCAGACCTCCAGCAGGCTGAAGTCCTGCTCCTCATTCAACCCTCAGCTGAGGAGGCCTGAAGTTAGAGAACCTCAGGTGATGAATGTTGGCTCCTAGGGGAACCTCAGCCAGAAGGGGCTTACTGCCACCCACTGCTGCTTGGTCATGGCTCCTGCAAGGTGAGTGTGGGTGCTCGTGAACACATTTACGCAGTGGCTTCATGGTACTTATCACAGCGTTGATAATGCAGAGAACAAAATGCTTAGCTCAGGATATGAGAGTCTGGGATGCGAGGCACTGATACACACTCAAACATGCATGAGCCTTGGAAACGTGCTGAGAAAAGAAGCCAGACACCAAGGACCGGGCCGTGGGTGCTCTGTTTATATGAAATGTCTAGTAGAGGCAAATATCCGTTAAAGACAGGAAATAGATTGTTGGTTGCCTGGAGCTGGGGACAGGTGTGATGGGTGGGTTGAGGGGCATAACTGGTAGAGGATAGTTTCTTTTAGAGGTGATGAGAATATTCTGGAACTCATTGTGGTGATGGTTGCACAGTTCTGTGAATACACTAAAAACCATTAATTTGTATGCTTTCACAGGTGAATTGTGTGGTCTGTGAATGGTTTTCCAACGAAGCTGCTTACCAAAAGAAAAAAAAAAAAGTGCCCAGGGATGTTTGGCAAGAGAAAAAGAAGTTTCCAAGAACACAGGGATCAAGTTCCTCGGTTATAGTTCTTTTTGCTGTCCTTTGCTTTTATGCTCATTTCAAAAAGAAAAGAAAAAAACAGCCAGCATATTAGGATTACAAACTGGAACTCCATCGTACCCTCAGGAAATAGTGAACTGCTGATTTCCTTTTAAGTAGCTTTATGAAATTAGAATCTGAACAAAGCAAGCATCTCGTTTTATTATTTAAAGACACTAGGAAAACAAAGTAATGCTGTCGCGTAACATTTTTAATTGTTTTACGGTAAACATTTGATCTGTTGACTCAGTGCTGTGGGCACATTGATAAAGTAGCTGCTGGCAGCACAGCGAGTTCGTCATTTAGGGCCTGGAAGCAATAGGAGAGGTCACGCTGGAGCCAGACAGTAACGCTGTGAACTTGCATGACATCCCAATAAATTCGAGAGCCTCAAGATTAAAATCACTGATATCAATTTTACCCTTATTTGTTTGTTCTCCCCTCCCCACTGGCTGCCAATCTGACTGCTCAAAGCACTTTTAAAACAAATTTTGACCCAAGAAAATTCTATTGCTTATCTGATGTGAATGTCACAAACAAGAATAAAGGATAGAAAAAGTGGGGGGGGACCTCTTGGATATCTGGGATATTCAGCACCAGGAGGAGAGTTGTGTGGCTTGTTCCACGCAAACTCCTGCTGTCCACGTCATTAGCGCCCCCCAAAGAGGCAGGGTCTTCAGGCAGCTGGGTCTGTTCTTACCACAGGCATAGGTCACAGTGAGGTATTTTTTCACTCCTGGCAGACAGGGGTTTCCGAAGTGCTGATTGTTGACAATGACTTTGCATCTCTGTTTCCCATAGCACCTTCTGGATAGTACTTGCAGAGCTGAGTAAGACAAGCAATCTGAAAAGCAGGAAATAGCCACAAGAACTTCATGCTGTGATCCATACACACGGCCACCTCATAACTATGGCATTCTCTGAAAAGAAATAGACTGAGCTGGATTTCTAGTCAAATGAAGAGTTTCTCTGCTTATTTTTTGTCTCAGGAAGTACCCAATATGGGCAAGGCCAGCTTCCTGGTCATGTCCTGGAAGTCTCTGAGCTTGGCTTAATGCTCTGCCAATTTGCACTGAGCCCTGCAAATTATGTAGCGGGTCCTACATATGGGGCAGGTAAAATATGAAGAACACTGAAGGAAGGTTCTTGGTTACTGTATGACCTTTGCCACTCTTTGAGTTATTCTTATTTATTTGAGAATCCAACTCTCCTACATGACCATAAGCTCCACGATGGATTATTTCTGTTTTGTTCATCATCAAATTCCCATGCCTAGCCCACTGTGGAAACCAATAAACAACTGATGAATGAATGAATAAAATAAACCAATAAACACAAGGACAGGTTTCTCAACACCCTGGCATCATGCCACCTTAACTGGACACCATTGGAGGATGAAGCTCTGTGCTATGTACCGTCAGAAAAACCAGCAAGAAGAGCCTGCCTTGCACTTGGAGGGCATGCAGTGGAGCTGGAGAGATAAATCCCACATGTGAGAGCAGGTATCTAGCAGTGGGGAACAGTGAAAGCGTGTCAGCGGGGAGTGGCCCAGACAAGAGCTGCTGAGTCAGAGGCGGGAGAGATCCCTGTGGGCAGGAGAGGAGCTAGATCATGAAAGAAAGCAGGAACTGGGTGGAAGCAGACAAGAGAGAAACGCAGGCTCAGGAGAGTGGGCTGGGGGTGCTGTGGGGGGCTGGCCGAGGCCTGGCAGGCGAGAGTGGGCAGGGCAGCCTGGCAAACAAATGCAGCAAGACAGTGACTGCTTTTGAAGGCTTAGCTAAAAGGATTTGGACTTTATCCTGCAAGCAGCAGGGAGCCTAAAGAGATGGTCTGATACTACTGTCCTTTGAGGACAGTGTACAGGATGACCCCCAAGGGAGGGAGAGCAGTTTGGAAGCATCTCAGAATACACACTGAAGGGAGTTAAGGGCTTGAAGAGCAGGAAATGGAGAGGAGACTTTCAGAGACTGTGCAAGGTTTGGTTCACTGTTCCAAACACCGTTCTCAGCACTTGCATGTTAACTGATGTAACGTTCCCAGCAGCCTTAAGAGATGGGCTTTTTGTAAAACACACATGTGCACATGCACACACACATCAATTCTGTGGCTGAGAATGCAGAATGGGAAGGTTCTGGAAGCTCATACAGCTAGAGGCAGCAGGCCTGCAGGGCTCTACTCCCCGGTCTCCAGGGGCTGGGGAGCTACCAAGGATGATTCCACATCCTGAGCTGGAGGAAGAGTGGTACTGCCAGCAGTGAGAGGGAAAATCAGTAGGAGCAGACAGTGTGGAAGGAAGCAATATTGGCCTGCACTTGAGATGGGAGGGCACTCTCAAGAGAATTCTCAGATCTGGAGATGCCTGGGAGGTTCATGCCTGGGGAACCCGGGGCTGGTCTCCCAGGGGGAGACCGTGTGTGTGGAAATGGTGGCCGTCTGCTCATGTCTTACAGATGCCAAATGCCTCTACTCTTTACCAGAGACCCTCTACGTACCCTGGGATTCTCTCCAGCTTCCCCTCTTCCTTCCCAGCCAGGCTGGGTCCTCTATTTCCCCTGCCCCTGCCACGTCCCCCGGCCCCCACCAACTGTGTTTCTCTCCCAGTGTCCTTCTGTCCCACATGCCCTAAAACTGACTTCTCCCTGACAGTCACAGGGACCTGCCACTGTGCTATCTAAGAGATAAGAGCTGGTGCTCAACCTTTGCTATCTCTGGAAGTTCTGGGTCCTGAGGACCCCTGTTGAAGATTTCTCACTGACCCTTGGCACCTGTCACCAAGGTTTGCCCCTGATTCCTCTGCCCAGTCAAAGGGTAGAGCTTTGGCTTCCTAAAGAGCCTCAGACCTTCCTAAAGGAAAGTACAGTCAAATTCACAGGACTTCATGTTAGTAAGTGGACAAACATGAATCACATGCATGCAGATGACACACAGGTGATAAGGAATGATCTCCAAAGTGTGGAGAATGGTCTCGAGCAACTTGTCTTGTCTATGCTCAGGGTTGTCTTCAAAGAAGTTGGCGTGGACACTAACACAGCCACTCCTTGCACACGTGGTACAACAGAAAAGTAAAAAGTGCTCCACTTACAACAGGCAACCTAGACAACCAAGGTACAAGTACCAGTGTCTAAAAGCCCACCTAAAGGAGGGCCTGCCTGAAAGTCAATCAGGAATCACTGTGAATATTTAGAGTGAATGTTTAGAGTTGTGTGTCCTGCCGTCAGTGAGACAATTCCCACCTCTGGTCCAATGGGATGGGCTACTTTGAGTTGAAACTAAAGAGGCAGATTTGATCTTGTCCTTTATTTTCTAGCAGGCTTTGGCTACTGACATATATATTCATCAATAAAACTTCCTTTCTCATAATAAAAAAAGAAAATAAATTCTTACCCATGCTGCATAAAATATGAATGAACCTTGAAGACATTAGGCTAAGTGAAATAAGCCAGTCACAAAAAGACAAATACTGTGCGGTTCATTTATATCAGGTACCTAGAATAGTCAAATCCATGGAGACAGAAAAGGGAATCGTGGTTACCATGGGCTTGGGGGAGGGAGAAATGGGGAGCTGTTGTTTAATGGGTACGGAGTTCCAGTTTTTAAGAAAAACGTCTGGAAATTGGACGATGTGAATATAATTAACACACTGAACTGTACACTTAGAAATGGTTAAAACGTTAAGTTGTAAGTTAGGTTTTTTGCCACAATTTTTAAAATACTATGGCTTAATTATGAATATGAAATTGATTTTCTCTCAATATGTTAGGTATAGAAGAAATGTACCTCAAAATAATAAAGGCCACC
Organism: Galago senegalensis; assembly: GCA_963575145.1. NCBI lineage: Eukaryota > Metazoa > Chordata > Mammalia > Primates > Galagidae > Galago > Galago senegalensis. The sequence continues at coordinate 78,472 of CAUYTI010135682.1, read as the reverse complement.
TATGGCAATCCCCTAGCTAATTCCACATTTAATAGGGAAAAGTTGAAAGATTTTCCTCTAAGATCAAGAAAAGACATTGAGGCCCATTCTCACCACTACTCGCCACTACCACAGCACTAAAAGCCCCAGACAGAGCAGTGAGGGAAGAAGAGGAATAAAGGCCTCCACCTTGGGGAGGATGAAGGTGAACTGCCACTGTAGACAACACGATTTCATACCGAGAAATCTTAAAGACTCCACCAAAAAACAACAAAAACTAATAACAAATTCATCAAAGTTGTAGGATACAAAATCAACCCACAAAAATCAGCAGTGTGTCTACACTCGAACAGCAAACTATCTGAAAAAGAAATCAAGCAAACAATCTCCTCTACCATAGCATAAAAATACTTAGGAATACATTTAACAAAGAGGTGAAAGATCTGTACACAGAAAACTATATAAACATTGATAAAAGAGATTGAAGAAGACACAAATAAATGGACAGGCATCCCATGCTCAGGGATTGGAGGAATTAATATTGTTAAAATGTCCATACTACCCTAAGGCAGGTACTGGTTCAATGGGGTCCCTATAAAATTCCAATGACATTCGCCATAGAAAGGGAAAAAATAATCCTAAAGTTCATATGGAACAACAGAAGACCCTGAATAGCCATAGCAATCTTGAGCAAAAAGAACAATAGCGGTGGCATCACTCTACTTGATCTCCACATCTACTACCATGATACCAGCATGAGAACAGGCACATGGACAAATGGAAGCAGAGACGCCCAGACATAAAACCAAGCATGTACAATCGATCAGTCTTTGAAAAGGGCACCAAAAAGACACCAGGAGGAAAGGACAGCCTCTTCCATGTACAGTGTCGGGAAAAAATGAATATCCACAAGCAAAAGAATGAAATTCATCCCTTATCTTCCACCTTACACAAAATCAACCCCAAAGATCTTTTTTTTTTTGAGACAGAGCCTCAAGCTGTCCCCCTGGGTAGAGTGCCATGGCATCACGCTCACAGCGACCTCCAACTCCTGGGCTCAAGCGAGTCTCTTGCCTCCGCCTCCCAGGTAGCTGGGACCACAGGTGCCCGCCACAACACCCGGCCATTTTTTGGTTGCAGCCATCATTGTTGTTTGGCGGGTCTGGGCTGGGGATTTGAACCCGCCACCTTAGGTGTACGTGGCTGGCGCCTTAGCCGGTTGAGCTATAGGCGCCGAGCCAACCCCAAAGATCTTAATCCACAAAACTCCAAGAGAAACCACAGGGGAAAATTGCTTGACATTAATCTTGGCAATAATTTCTTAGGACACCAAATAAAAAAACAAACGTGGGACTATGTTAAACTGAAAAGCTTCTGCCCAGCAAAGGAAGTAAACAAAAAGGCAGACTATAGACTGGGAGAAAATATTTGTAAACCATACATCTGGTAAGGGTTTAAATAAGGAACTCACACAACTCAATAGCAAAAATATGAATAACATGATTAAAAAATGGGCAAAGAATAAATAGACACTTCTCCAGAGAAGACATAAAAATGACCAACAGGTAAGTGAAAAGTGCTCACCATCACTAATTGTCAGAGAAACACAAATAAAAATCACAGGAAGAAGTATCATCTCACACCTGCTAGGATGACTTTTATCAAAGAGACAAGAAATTATGAGTGTTGAAAAGGTGCAGAGAAAATAAAAACTGTATACATTGGCTTGGCGCCTGTAGGTCAGGGGCGAGGGTGCCAGCCATATGCACTGGAGCCGGCGGGTTCGAACCCAAACAACAATGACAACTGCAACCCAAAAATAGCTGGGCATTGTGGCGGGTTCCTGTAGTCCCAGTTACTTGGGAGGCTGAGGCAAGAGAATTGCTTAAGCCCAAGAGTTTGAGGTTGCTGTGAGCTGTGATGCTACGCACTCTACCAAGGGCAATGTAGTGAGATTGTGTCTCAAAACAAAACATAAAACAAAACTGTGTACATGGTGGTGGGAATGGAGATGGAAAATGTTAAGGAGGTTCCTAAGGAAGTTAAAAATAAACTAACACATGATCCAGTAATCTCTGGAAATAGTTCTCCAGTTCTCAATAACAACTCAATTATGACTCTAACTGCCTAGAGTTAGTACAGATCCCATAGGTTAAGGGCCAATCCTACAAGACCACCTCCCACCCCAATGCCAACTGCAAGTCCAGGCCTCTCATATTTCTGACTGACCAGATATAAATTGGGGGCTCCCGCAGCTCCCTTTGTGGGTTTGATAATTTGCTAGAACAGCTCACAGAGCTTAGGAAAAGATGACTGACTTATTAAAAAAGGAAACAACTCATGAACGGCCAATACTGGAGACACGGGAGGTGAGGTGTGGGGAAGGGAAACAGAGCCTCCTGCTCTCTCTGGAGGGTTCTAACTCCCAAGCACCTCAGTGGATTCGGAAGCTCTCTGAACTCCACAGTGGAAGTGTTTTATGGAAGTCCAAATTTATAGGCGTGATTGATTCTATCATTGGCATTGGTGATGAACTCACCCTCCAGCCCCTCTCCCCTACCTGGGGAGGTGAAGGGTGAGAGTGGTGGTGGAAGTTCTAACCCTCTGATTGCATGATCCATTCCCTGGACAGCCAAACCCCCATCCTCATCAACATAAACTCAGGCGTGGTTGAAAGGATTTGTTCTGAATAGCAAAAGATGCTCCTTTCATCTTCACCATTCTGGAGCTATTTTAAGAGCAGGGGGAAAAGCCAAAATATGATAATGGAAGATGCTCCCATTGCTTTTATAATTTAGAAAACTGCAAGGGTTTTGAAGCTCTGGCCAGGAGCTGAATGAAGATTAAAATATAAAACAACATATTTCTTATTATATTACAATATTGTGCTACAATATAATATAATGTTATATTATATTACTTACTTGCAAAACAACAGTTTTTATGAGCCAAAATAAAATCTTAAAGAATCCCACTAAATAATGCTAAATAGTAAAAACAAATAAGTATGAATGTAGTGTCTTTGTGTAAATGCAAATCTCAGGATAGGCATTACCACTGAGAGGGACAGGGGCTGGGACTGGGGCGATCACATTAGGGGCAAGTTATCTGTAGGATTTGAGTTCTTTGGGGTGCAATGCGTTACACTGTGCCACTTTCACAACTTATATAAGTGTTTCATCAAAAATATTTAAACATTCGAAAATAAGAATGGAGTATGGAAGCTTTTTTTTCCCAACAAGTTTTTTCTCCCAGAAATCTTTAGGATTAAATGGGGACAGGAGATGTTGGAGGCAAGTAGTCAGGTAAAAATGGTCCAGGGAGTTGTTTAAACTTATTTGTGGGCATGTAGAGTCAGAATTGTCTCATACGGGCCCAGAGGAAGCAGCCACACCTGACAGGGTCTCTGAGAAACTCCATTTCTCTCTTACACGAACTGCAGAGCAGTCAGAGAGTTCAGTTGAAAGGCAGGAACTTGGCCAATTCTAAGCACTAAAGAATTAGAAAGACAATGCCCTTGAGAAAAGGGCAATTAAAAAAATTTATATATATATATGTGCCTCACAGCAAATGGTGAGGCACCTTACCATAAAAGCACCTGATGTGAAGATATTCATGAAGGTTCTGATCTATGTTGCTGAGTGTAACTGCAGAAAGCTCGATCAATAGGGTGCTGGGCACACCAACAATTAAGCACCTGACGAGTGTATCAGGGACCAAGAGGCAGTCTGGCCTGTCAGGTCACGCAAATGTCCTCTGTATCTGGCTTTAGAATGTGTTTTTTTGTGACCTGTGAGTTCAAATCCCCACAGGGAATTTGGAAATCCAGGAAAGTTAGGAAGCCACAGAGCTGCCATCCTTCTGTCCGTCCTCAAATCCGCTTTTCTCAGCCACTCACTTGGGCTTGGACGGAGTCCACTTTTCCTCTGAGTGTGTCAAACGCTGTGCTCCACTCTGGCAGTGGAGGGTCCTTGTGAATGGAGAGCAAACAGAGCGAGTAGGGCAGTGGATCAAGCTGTACGAGGTCACTGTCAGCGCCCGTCTGTACCTAGTGCCAGGGACGTCAAGGCCACATGTGTGAAGAGTAGTTTCGCTGCACTAGTTTAGTGAGAGGAGCCCCGGGCAGTGCATGATCAAGGGCCTGACAGGCCACCCCAGGCTCCAATCAAGGCTTAATACAGAGAGTGTTTACGAAGCTGGGAGAGGGAGGACAATGTGAGTGGACGGCGCTGAAGTCAAAGACTAGGAGTAGCAGAGAGATGTCACCACCCCCAAACGCCAAGGGGCCAGGGGCACGGCATCCAGGGCATGGAGGGGGAAGGTCCACGGACAGGCTGCTTAGTGCAGCTGCGCCTCTGAGAGCTGGGATGCCCGGCTCCTCTCCGTGAGTTGCCTGTGCCTGGACTGAGAGCCGCTGGACGGCGAGGAGAGGCTGAGCTTCATTCCTGTTGCCCAGCACTTGGTGTCTGGTAAGCTCACTGAGACTCAGTTTCCCTTCCATGTAACAAGAGGAATAGCTTTCTCACTACAGTTCTGAGAGGTTTGTACAGGGGACTGCAGAATGTGACGTCCACATACAGGCGGTTTTCATCAGCTGTCTCTAAGCTGGACTGAAATGTCTGCTGTTGGTGAAGGGTTCAGACCATCCGTCTGCAGCGGCTGCCAGGAGAGCAACAAAGCCTCAGTTTCCTCACTCGGGCAAAGAGGATACTGGGAGCTGACTCCTACCTCGGTGGCACTGTTCAACGAAATGGCGCATGCAGAGTCCAAAGCCAGCACCCAATGCCTGCACATCACCATTCTCGTCATCAGGGCCCCTCTGTTAGATGGGAGAATGGATGGTATTTTTGGAAAAGGTCTTTGGGACTCTAATGAGTCTAAGTTATATGTCATCTTTGGTCCTATGAAGTGAACACAGCATATGTAGTTTGATGTGATCAGAGCTAAATATTAAGGTCCTAAACCTGAGTACAGGGTGGGGGGGGGGGGACTGAAAGGAAAGTCACCAAGATGGCAGCAGAGAATATTTTTGGCTGGTTGGGAAAGGTGTGTCTGTCTGTCTTCTCTTGGTGATTTTCAGGTGCTTCCCAGGCTTTTGTGAGTTACAAAATAATCTTCGAAAGAGTACAAAATGATTTTTCTGAAGAAGTAAAATAAACTCTATGCCTGGATAGAAGATAGTTTTTTAATAGTAAGAGTCTTCAAAGCAGTTTTTTCAGAAATGTAAAATGCCGTGTGAGTATTGTAAATATTCCTTTACGTAACTCAATTTGTCTCAGAAGCCATGAAAAGTTTATGTAGAAATAAAGACACAATCCTTTAATTTTTCTTCCAGTTTATTTCTTATCGCTTTGTGGGGGCACAGGGTGGACTGAGAATGTTTTTGTTGTCTTTAGAAGCCTCATTATTATTTGGGGTTCTTAGCTGAGCACATTAACCAGTTTAAATAAAAAGGTTCTGTTTCCTCTCAAATAAACTAAACCACAATCCTTAAATATAAGTTGGCCTAAAACTAGCCCCTCCTCCATGAAACTCCTTTCCCTAAGTGGAAAAACGCATCCTAAGCCTCAGGAGAACACAGGCCGGAATGTATGAGTTCTGTATAAGTACCCACATTGGGAAGAATTAACAGTCTGAATGGAAAAAATTATCTTAGAAGTCTTATAACAGCTATCATTGTTTTTTTCTTCAGTTGTAAAACAATTACATGTTCATATTTTAAAAACACAGATAAGCCAAAACTGGGAGGCAAAAATACCCTGTAAAATCCTACTATCAAGGAAAAAAGCTGTTAACCAGTAAAGACTTTCCTAATCATTTTTCTGTATGTTAATGTCCTTCCTTCTCAGTGGGATCATATATATTACTTTGCTTGTTACTCTTTCCCATTAGCTAATATATTAGTGAACATTTTAATATACGCATTTTAATATACGCATTAGTTTTGCATAGTTTTTTCATCTTATGGCTGCACCAACTCCATTTACACTCCCCTATTGGTGGACATTCATAACTGTATTTTTGAACATTATAAGCAATGCTACATGGTACCTCCTTAGAGCTAAATATTTGGACGTAAGCATGAGATAGCCTTTCAAGAAAGGAATTCTTGAAAGTAGATTGCTTTCTCAAAGAGCATTCAAATCATTAAAGCTTTTGATACACACTGCCAAACTGTTATCCAATGCACTCAGATGTCACAGGGTACCCTGGAAAACTTACATTTTCTGAGAGTTTTAAGGACATATGCCTGACCATATTCTTTAAGGCTACCAGAAGAAGGAAAACAAAAGACTCCCAGTTATAAAAACACAATCCTGTTTGATCTAGGAAGTTCGGGACCAGTGGTATTTAGAGTGGGCATGCTTCTGTACTTTTCAGTCACCCTGGGAGTGAAAGAATTTATCTTAGTGAAAGAACCCACACTATGTTTTTAGGAAGAGGTCCAAGGTAATTCAGGTCTGACCATACTTTTGTTGACACCAAGCTGCTGAACCATTTGCTGGATTTTGTTGAGTTTTTTTTTTTTTTAAGTGGTTATTTCCCTCCCAGGCTGATTCTGTTTGCACCCTGTTTCTGGCAAACCGCCCTCCACCCCAATACATGTGATAACAAGATATTCAGCCATTTTAATTTTCATTTTTTGGCAATTGTTTAACGCTGAAACTGAAGTTAATCGCTCCTTCCAACCTGTGTTTATTTAGATAATAGGGCCGGCCTCGCTATTAAGTGGCGCTGTCTTGGCAGGAGAGCCCCTGGCACCAGGATCTTTGGCTGAAAAGTCCAGGCCTGCCCACATTTGGCCTTGGGACAGCCTTAGCCCAGCCTTTATGGCCCATTGTGTGGTTTTCTCATTTTCTTATTAAGGAAATAGCAGAACCCCTGGAGCCCACCCAGAAAATGGAACTGTAGCAGGAAGTGATATACCGAAGTGAATGCCAGGCCAGGGGAGCTTTCCAAAGCCCCGTGTCCTCAGGCGCCGGCCTTCGGGAAGCCTCACTCCCTTCTCGTGTGAAAATGTTGTTCTGCTTTCTCAGCGGGGACCAGTGATGATCAATCACCGTCATATCTTCCTTTCAGTTCTTCTCACTGGATGAGGCACCAGTTTTGATGGATCCAACTTCATGTAAGATCTTGCAGAAATGCCTTTGGGGTCAGCCACCCTCAGGGTAAGACATCAAATCTACTTTTGTCTGTAGGACAATAAGATGTCACTTTTTGAAGGTCACGATTGCTCCACAATCTCGCTGCTCTTCCTTTTTATTTAATAGTTGTGGTCCTCGGTCTTGTATTCCTTTGCTAGGGGGTACCACAAACATCACTAACTGGGTGGCTGTAACACCAGGAATTTATTCCCTTGCAGTTCTGGAGGCTGAAGTCTGAGATCAGAGTGTCAGCAGGGTCGGTTCCTTTGGAGGTGTCTCTTCCTTTAAAATTTATTGGGATTAATAAGAAGGCACACACGATACGATTAGGTTACAGTGTGTTTGTGTTTGTAAGGTAAAGTCCAAGTTGTAGCTGTGACCTTCCCCCAGGAAGTGTGCCTTTTACCTGTGCACTGTACCCGTTAGGTGGGAACTTACTGAACCCGCTCCGCCTTACCTTTTTGAATTTAATTGAGTTTTTCTTTCATGTGTGCATGTTGTTAATTTACAAGTTCCAGCTTGGTGCTGAGCACGTGAGATGCTTTTTTTTCCACTCTCGAGGCCTCTCCTGAGAGTGTAGAAGGCAGCTTCCTCCTGTGTCTTCACATGGCCTGCTCTGTGCCTCTCTGTGTCCCAATCTCCTCTTCTTCTGGGGACACCAGTCAGATTGGATTAGGGCCCACCCATGGGCCTCAACTTCATTATCGCTTTAAAGACCCTATCCCCAAATAAGGTCACATTTTGAGGTCCTGAGGGTCAGGTCTTCAACATATGAGTCTGGGGTGAGGGGACACAAGTTAGCCCACAACAACCTTGAAGACAGCCCCCAATCCTGACCTGCCACTGGTGAATCAGACCAGTAGAGTATGGCAGAGTCGAGAGGGTCCAGCTTTCACCGGTCCTTCTGTGCCACTTTCTCTGTGTCATGAGGACACTTAAGGGACCTGTGTGGGGAGGAAATGAAGCCTCCTGCCAGCAGCAGCACCATGCTGCCCACTCTGTGAGGCTGACACCTGGGCTCCTCGCTCACCCTAAGCAGGAACTGCCAGACGAAGCTGCCCCTGAACTCTGTCCCAGTTGGGTTTTTTTGAGACAGTCTCAAGCTGTCGCCCTGGGTAGAGTGCAGTGATGTTATAGCTCACAGCAACCTCCAACTCGGGCTCACACAATCCTCTTGCCTCAGTTTTTTTTTTCTATTTTTAGTAGAGATAGAGTGTCTCACTTTTGCTCAGGCTGATCTTAAACTCGTAAGCTTAGGCAATCCACCTGCCTCAGCCTCCCAGAGTGCTAGGATTATAGGAGTGAGCCACTGCACCTGGCCTAAATGTTTCATTCTAAACCATTAAGTTTGAGGATATTTCACTACAGAGCAATAGAAAATGTATTCACATTTTAATACTTGGAAGTGGGTGGCTGGGAAAACAAAATCTCCTAATTGTGGGGGGACATGCGGGGACATGGGCATGACTTGAGGGGACCTTCAGGGGGACACTAGGAAGAATTAAGAGCCTTGAAGAGAAGCCCTGCATCAGTGACCTGTGTGCCCAGCGGCCCCGTCCATCTCTAGGGCAGAGCCTCCCAACTGAACAGCGAACAGACCTGGACCTGCTGGGATGCCCCCCAGCTGCCCCAGGCCAGGGATCTGGCCCTGAGCAGCTGTCTTCCTTCATCCTCCGAGGACATAACCGTCTATGTGCAGAATGACGGGGAGAAGGCCGGGGCGCTGTGCAAAGCCAGGGCAGTGCTTACAGCTGAAGCTGACCACTCCCCTATGGTCTGGCCTGCCCTGAAGCAGTTCATGTGGGACCACTTAGGGCTTTCTATACACGGCATGGGGGCACTGCTCTCCTTCCTCTGGGTTTAGAACTCAGAGGCTTTTTTGAGGCAGGTGTGAGCACCCTCATGTCCTCAGGAATGCCTAGGGAGCGCGTGTGTCCCACTGGGGGTCGGAGGTGTACTGCCAGGCAGGCCTTGGGCAGCCCTGGAGATGGGCACACGATGGTGTCACAGGCATCACTTTAGGGGGTTGCAGCCTCTCCTTGACTTCCACCAGGTGGTCCCCTCTCCCCAGCACTCACCCCCTCCTCCTGAACTTATTTTACATGTGACATACACAGAATCAAAAAGTAACCAGCCCAAACTGCGAGTTCAGAAAAAAAGGAGACTTGGGGGAAGGTGGTATCAGCAGGAAGAGGGTGTCAAGGTTACTATCTCTACGCCAAGAACTTGTGAAATCTTGTGCAATAAACGAATGAAGATCTCAACAGAAAAAAAAGACAAAGGCTAGAGAGAGGTTTGCAAGTGCAAATACGATAATCACAAAAACATGGGGCATGTTCAAGGTCATTCATAATCAAAGAAAGGCAAATTAAGCGATATTAAAGGACTCTGTTTTGTGCCTCTTAAATTGGAAACATGCAGAAAAATCGTACATAAAGCTGCTGAAGTGGCAGGAAACCCACCATTGTATATCACACAGTTTACACATTCAATAAATTTTTGGAAAAAAAAACCTCTGATGATACAGAGAAAGAACCGTAAACACGCACATGCCTCGTTTGGTATAAAGTTTCTGGGAATTTACCCCAAGGATAAATTCTCTGGGAGAAGACAGAAGAAAGAAAAAGCTACAAGCACGAGCTCATGATACGTTATTCACAATATCTGAAAGTTGGAAACAAGGAAAAATATCCAACCACTAGGGGATGTTAAGTAAATTATTTAATATATCTCTTGAACAAGATACGAGGAAGCAATTGACATTGTTAGGATCTTGTTAGCCACAGGGGAAAATGCATGTGACATAAAGTTCAAGGAAAAAAAGGCAGAATAAAATGTATGCTTCAGAATTGCTGAAACTGGGCTAGGATCGTACTGTAGGACTCAGAAGAAACCCAGAAGCATTAAAAATCCTTTCAAGTGATGAGTAAGATTTGTGGCTAAATCTTTTTTCTTATTTCTGTTGAATGTTACTATAGTGCTTGTGCAGAACAATAATAATGATGATGAAGATAATATTTTGGAAAGAACCAGAAATGATCTCCCACAGCGTCCGAGTGCTAAAACCACAATCAATTGTGTGAAAACCAAAGTGGCCCCTGACCATGGACAGCTTCCCTGAGACCCTACTGGGCTTCCCCACATGTGCTTCCAATGGACCACCCGGATTCTGAGGCAAATGGGGTTTTACCAGTCTTCAGCTTAAACACAAGAGAAAAAGTACACAAATCAACCTCTCAGAGCAGGTGTGCCAGGATTTGAACTGTGGAGCACCCTTACGGAGGCCCACAGTGGGAACCAACTCCTCGGCCCTTATGCAGTTAGGTTCTACAGTGAAGGATAAATCGCCTTTTCCTCTTCTTCAGAGCAGTGTGGCTGAGCTGCAGTAATAACTGGGAACACAGAGCAGAGATCACACATACACCAGCAGCCCGTGGCCCGGATGTGGCCTGCAGGCATGTTTTGTTTGGCTTACACCATGTTTGAAAAGTTGGAACATTTGACATTTTTTTTAAAACCCTGATTTCCAGCATCTTGTGAGAGGTTGGAGGCTGTGACAACACCAGGCCCACATTCCCAGCCTGCAATCAGACAGCCATCTATCCTTAGGAGCCAAGTGTGGGCGCCTCTCTCAGGAGGGGCAATGATTCACTCACGAGTCAGGACTCACACAGGCACCCGGTGCATGCTAGGCACCACTCTAGTGTCTGGGAACTGGACAGAATGGGTGGCTGGTGGGAGACTGTAGCACTCAGAATCTGGAGAGATGGACCAGACACACAAAGCATCAACGTGATGAAGAAAATCAGGACTGTGCAAGAGGGACTGCGGGGACAAGGAGCTGTGCTGGCAGATGCTGGGGGATCCCTCTCTGAGATGACATTTGAGTTGATTCTGAATCCTGAGACAGAGCTAGCTAGCCACACAGGATGCAGGGTAAGAATGATCCAGGTCAAAGGCAGAGCTGCACGGGGCTATGGATGAGCATGAAGTCCTCCAGAGGTTTCGAGTGAAGGGGAGGGAGAGGCATGACCACAGCTGGAGACAGATGTATTCTGACTACAACGGGGAGAGTGAAGGGCTTTGGGAATGATAGTGATTAAAAAAAATCCCTCTAGCTGCTCAGTAAAGAGGGTGGCAACTTTGTTATCAGGGCAGAAATGCCCAGAGTGGGCTGGGAGCTAAGTGGTCAGATTGGAGATGTGTCACCATCAGGGAGAGCCCATAGGACTGGCGCAAGGAGTGGATGGGTGGCTGGCGGGAGATTGCGCATGATGTTGAAAAGAGGGGTGAACTGATGATTCTGCAGAGAGGACACGCCAAGTGCAGTTTAAGCCTTTCACAGGCCTGGGCCAAGGAGAGAATGATTCTCTAGCATTCAGCACGGGAGCCAAAGGTCTGCATTTCTACACTCATGGTTCTGCCCTTGGCACTAACCTGAAAAAAAAGGACAGAGCTGAGGCTTCTGGGAGGCCTGGCACAGAATTAAGGGGCACCCTCGGGCCCTTGGATTGCCCTGGGAGCCTCGTCACGCTTCAGAGTGCAGGGTCAGAGGGGCTCTGGCACTTCCCCTGTGGCTCACAAAGGCAGCAAAGGGCCTGGTCCTCACCCTCACACATCTACCAGGTGCAATGGACGGTGAGGATGGAGGAGGGAAGAGGACGAGCTGGTGGGTTTGCTCTGTGAGCTCAAGCTTTGTACCCTAACAGCTCAGCGAGGGACACAGAGGCTTCCAGGCACAGACCCTCCTGTGTCACCGAGGGTTACCGATGGCATCAGGACAGCTGGCTCTCCCAGGACTCCTCCATTCTCCACGAAACCTGTCTTTGGGGCAGGAGTCTGCTCATTCTTTCTTTGGCTGCTTACTTTTCCCTTTTAAATCCAGCTCCCACCCAACATTGCTCAGAACATGGGACAGCAACCATGGGACATGAGAACCACTCAGCCTACGATCTACCTGCCTGCCGGGCTGAAGGAATTCTGCTCAAAAGAGCAGCTGATAGTGACGTCACTCACTGCTGCTTCCCAGACACAAGCAGTGGAGCTAGACTTAGCCTGAGAAAGGGAGCACCTCCTCTTAATATGAGAAGTGGGTGGGGGAGCAGAGCCCATGAAAAAGAAAATACAGTCTACAAGCTCTGCACAATCCCTGTGAAAGTTCTAGAAAGCACTTCCTGAGAAATAAAGTGGTTAAGAATTTTAAAAGGTTGAAGTCCCTTTTTGCAGTAAGAGGTTAGATCATCAAAAGTCCCTTCACCAGCTAAGGGACCTATTAGCTCACAAAGGGAGGCCCTGCAGGGCATTACGAAGAGTAGTGAGGGATTTGCCTTTTTTTTTCTTTTTTTGAGACAGAGTCTCACTCTGTCACCCTGGATAGAGTGATATGGTGTCATTGCTCAGAGCAACCTGAAATTATTGGGGTCAAGAAATGCTTTTGCCTCAGCCTCTGGAGTAGCTGGGACTACAGGCATTAGCTACCACACACAGCTAGTTTTTCTATTTTTAGTAGAGATGAGCTTGCACCTTGGCTCAGGATGACCTCGAACTCCTGAGCTTGAGGTAGCCTTCCACCTCGGCCCCCCAGAGTGCTAGGCTTACAGGTGTGAACCATCACACACAGGCATGGAATTGCTTTTTAGAAAGATGCCTCTAGCCACCCTGAAGAGAAAGGCAAGCCTGGGTGGAGGAAGACTCCTACAGTGGCCCAGGCAGTGGTTCCTGTAGCCAGGGCAGTAGCAGAGAGGAGGGAGGAGAAGGAGGAGACATTTCAAAGAGAGAGGCCCAGAGCTCCCACAGGACAGGACACATGCAGGCATTATCAGATAGAGAGTAGAGATTTGGGAGCTCTCAGGTCACTTGCGGGGGAGCGAGCATGGAGCATGGGGACATTAATTTACAATGGGGACCCACCCTCACTTGTGTCTGCCCCATTTGATAGTTAAACTTGTTGTGAGAGGAGCCCTCATCCCCAGATCTAGGTAAGGGCAGCAGCCTGCCCATATCAGCCTGCCTCTGTGGTCTCCCTGGGCTGCCCTCCTACAGACTCCCCATATTCTCCATAGAAAGGCCTTCCCAGAACATGGGGTCCCGGGCCTCTGGAAGTAATGTCTCCAGGAAATTACTCTTTTGTTCTCTAGTAAGTCTTGGCTGAAAGTTTGCCTGTGCAGTTAGCTCCCTTTATGTTTATTATTATTATTATTATTATTATTATTATTATTATTTTGAGACAGAGCCTCAAGCTGTCCCCCTGGGTAGAGTGCCATGGCATCACAGCTCACGGTAACCTTGCCATCATTGTTGTTTGGGGGGCCTGGGCTGGATTCGAACCGGGTGTATGTGGCTGGCGCCTTAGCCACTAGGGCCACAGGTGCTGAGCCCATTATTATTATTACTATTTTTAGAGCTGGAGTCTTTCTGTTTCCCAGGCTGGCTTTGAACTCCTGGGCTTAAGCAATTCTCCTGCCTCAGCCACCCAAGTAGCTGGGACTACAAACATGTGTGCCCCATGAATGTTCATTTCTCTTTTTCTCAAGTCAAACATATTACATAGGCATGCATTTCATTTTTAAATTTATGTTGAGATTCACATGTGATCCATAAGTAACTTGTAGCAATTTATATATTTTTGAGACTGGCTCCGGCTCTGTTGTTGAGGTTGGAGGGTAGTGGCATGACTGTAACTCACTATCTCCTCAAACTCCTAGGCTCAAGTAATCCTCTTATCTCAGCCTCCTGAGTAGCTGTGACTGCAGGAATGTACCACCACCCAGCTAATTTTTCTTTTCTTTTCTTTTCTTTTTGTAGAGTCAAGATCTTGCTATGTTGTCCAGGCTGGTCTCCAACTTGGGGGCTCAAGTGATACTCCCTTCTTGGCCTCCCATAGTGCTGGATTATAGGAATGAGCCACCAGACCTGGCCAAACTGTAGCCATTTAATACATGAAGGTGCATATTTTAGATTTTGATCAGTAAGTGCAACTCCTTGGGCTGTTTTATTGGTGAGTCTGTAATCCCTGGTATGAGGTAGACAGTCATCAGTCTTTTCACTTCCGCAGACAGGAGTGCAATGGGTATTTTTATATGTCACTTTGACTAGGCTGTAGTGATGAGTTGTTTAGTCAAACACTATAGATGGGCTTGGTGCCTATGGCTCAAGTGGCTAAGGCACCAGCCACATACACCTAAGGTGCTGGGTTTCAATCCAGCCCGGGAATGCCAAACAACAATGATGGCTACAACCAAACAATGGCCAGGCCTTGTGGTGGGCGTCTGTGGTCCCAGCTACTTGGGAGGCTGAGGCAGGAGACTCCCTTGAGCCCAGGAGTTGGAGGTTGCTGTGAGCTGTGATGCCACAGCACTCTACCCATGGGGACAACTTGAGTCTCTGTCACAAAAACAAACAAACAAACACTATAGATGTTGCAGTGATGGTACTTTTAGGACTAACATTTAAGATCTGTAGACTTTAAATAAAGCAGATCAGCCTCTATAATATGAGCGGGCCTTGTCTAATCAGCTGAGGGCTATAATAGAAAAGACTTAGGTTTTACGGACAAGGATTTCTTCTCAAGCCTGTAACATAGAAATTCTGGCTGAGTTTCCAGCCTGTTGCTCTGCAGACTTCAGACTTGCCAGCCCCCAACAACCATGTGAACAAATTCCTTAAAACTTCTTTCTGTCCAGAAAAATACACATATACATATCCTGTCGGTTCTGTTTCTCTGGATACAGGCTGGGTCTGATGGGTGAAGCTCTCAGGCCCTGCTGTGCCATCACCTCCAAGAAGAATGGTGCACGGGGCTCTTCTTTCCACTAAACACCTGGTCTGGTCTCATGGCTTTGAACTAGATCCCCTCTCTTTTTGGACACTCGTCCCAAGCAGCTGCCAGCTCACTCCCTTGGCCCCTCCATTTCTGCTCAGTGTGCCATCACTCCATATAACAGTACATCCCTGCGTGCTCTCCCTGCCTTTCTGATGTGCTTTTCTCCTGAGCACTTCTCTGTTCCGCACCTGACACGCACCATATTTGCTTATGTGTTATCTGTGTTCTCAAGGCCTCCTCGTCCACTGTCGGAAGGTCATTTCCACGAAGTTATAGACTCCATGTTGGTCATGAGGACTCCCCCATGCCTATGACAGGTGATCAATAACCCCTGAGTGTTGAATGACTGAACAACAGCAGATCAGGAACTTAGAGGACAAAGAGGTGTGCCCAGATTGTGGTGGTTCCTCCCTGCAGCTTGTCCTCCAGCCTAGCCACTAGCTGCTGCGTGGCTTCCGTCCGCAGGGAGCCAGGGCCCTGACGACATGGACAGCACCCTAATTGCAACCACATAAAATCACGTACCGAAGGGGGGGAGTCGCTCTGTGCCCAAGGAGCAGACGTCCCTGTCCCGGGTGCTCCTGCCATAGGCTGCAGAGTAGATGTTGAGAAACTTGGATTCGTGGCAGTGCAGTTTCAGCTCCTGGTCCTCACACACAGTTTTGTTTTTTAATTCATCTGAAGCAGAAATAAAAATTGGCACCATCAGCTTCCCCCAGAGGGACTCGGTGAGCACTGTCCAAGTCCCACTGCTCACCCCGGGGTCCCAGGTCTGCACCCTGAAAAGGAGGCCATTCAGATGGCCCTGCCAGCCCATGGGGTCTCGTACCCTAGAAAAAAAGCTTTCTGCGGGAATGGAGCAGGAAGCAGCTTGCCAACGAGGACAAAGCCCCAGGAATTCTATGAAGGGGCAAAGTGAGGACAAGGGTCAGGGTGAAGACAGGGGTGCTGCTTAGTTTGGGGTCCCAGGAAGGGACTGAACATAAAGGAAGCTTCTCTCTCTCCCCACCTGAGGTCACACATTCTTTAAGTGAAGGGAGCCTTTTCTCCAGTGTTGGCTTGGGACCCACACAAGACCAAGACTTCCCTGATAGAAGCATTAAGGCCCTGGAGACCGCCCAGTTAAATCTCACCACTGTCTCCATAACTAGCTTTCCCATTTATGCATTTAAAAAGCAAGAAAGATGATATAAAATCAGATTATTTCCTTTGCTAGGGAAAGGAGCAAAAACAAGGCACTGTGTCTGTTCAGAATCCTTCTTTAGAGAAGCATGAGACGTCTGTCCCAAATCTGGTAAGCCAGGAACACTTGACCCTCACGCTGATGGTGCATTCTAGGTTAGGATGATCTGAACCATGTCGTACTTTGTTCCCAAAGAACTTAGGGAAAAGTTTGTTTGTTTAATCTGCTTACCATAGTAAAATCTTTCTTTGCAATGTCACACAGTGGTAATGTTTTAAATGCACTGCTGAAGAAAACATGATTTGTTGGCTTTTAAAAAAGTGATGCATCCCCAAACCATTCAACCAGTTAAAAAGTCTAATAAGGATTTGATTTTTAAAAGCAGTAACAGCTAATAGCCCAGGCACAAAAGACCCATATGGTATGATTCCTTTTATGTGACATATTCAGATGAGGCAAACCTGTCGGAGCAGAAGATAGATCAGTGGTCCCCTGAGCCTGGAGATGGAAGGGCGAGAGCACATGGATGCCAGGAAACTAAGGGATGGTAGGATTGTTCTGCTGCTGAGTGTGGTCATGGCTGCACAATTCAGTTAATTTACTACAAAAAAACCCCATTGAACTGTATGCTTAAAAGGGGGTGAATGTTTTGCTATGTAAATTATACCCCAATAATGATAGTTTCAAAATTATATTAGCTGAAAAAAAATTATAGTAGCTGGCTTGGCGCCTATAGCTCAAGTGGCTAAGGCTCCAGCCCAATATACCAGAGCTGGCAAATCCAGCCCAGGCCTACCAAACAACAATGACAACTACAGCCAAAAAATAGCTGGGCATTGTGGTGGGGGCCTGTAGTCCCAGCTACTTGGGAGGCTGAGATAGGAGAATCGCTTGAGCCCAGGAGTTGGAGGTTGCTGTGAGCTATGATGCTACAATACTCTATCCAGGGCAACAGCTTGAGGCTCTGTCTCAAAAAAATAAATAAATAGGGGTGGTGCCTATGGCTCAAAAGAGTAGGGCACCAGTCCCAAGTACTGGAGGTGGTGGGTTCAAACCCGGCCCCAGCCAAAAACTGCAAAAATAAATAAATAAAATAAAATTATAGTACCTATTACTCACTGAGTACTGAGTATTTCCTCTCACCAAGGCCCTGTTCTAACAGCTTTAAATGTTCTAATGAATGTAACATTCAAAATAGCCCTTCTGTGAACAACCTCTTCAACTCTTTTGCATATTGTGTGTTGGATTTTTAGAAATCATGGTAGGAGTGATTCACAAATTCTGGCTACTAACTTTTTTTTTTTTTTGGAGACCAAGTCTCACTATGTCACCCTTGTTAGAGTGCTATGGTGTCACAGTTCACAGCAACTTCAAACTCTTGGGCTTAAGCGATTCTCTTGCCTCAGCCTCCCAAGTAGCTGAGACTGTAGGTGCCCGCCACAACGCCTGGCTATTTTCTTGTTCTTTGTTGTTTAGCTGGCCCAGGCCAGACTTGAACCTGCCAGCCTCAGTGTATGTGGTTGGCGCCATAACCACTCTGCTATAGGTGCCGAGCCAGGATACTAACTTTTACCTCTTTTGTTAGAAAAATCTTTTCCTAGTTTGTCACTTAGCATCTATTTTGTAAAATAAAAGCAATGCAAAACAAAGGGGACTGTGGTCATTTATTTGCATGTGTTTTCCTGCCCCCAACGTTTTGTTAGGAAAAATTGCTAGCTCCACCTATCATCCCCTGTTCTGGGGTTTTCTACTTTGAAAGGCAACCACACAGTCGGCAGGTGCATCTTGAGGCCAAACAAGCATTGGAATTAACCACAAGTAAGAGCTAAAAGAGTGGGAGATGCTCAGGTTGTCATAGAGAGGGTCCACAGGCAAAGAAAATTAGCCCCCCATCTGCCTCCATCTCTCATGCTCCTCATTCATTCAAGTTTTCCTAACACATTTATTTCTTGGGTTTTAAGTACAGACTGATTCTAGGTCCATGATAAACCTCAAAGCAAAGTTTTCCAAGTTGTGATTTGAAGTCCACTAGTGATTTAAAAAGTTAGGTGGGCATGGGGCTCATGCCTATAATTCTAGCAATCTGGGAGGCTGAGGCGGCTGGATTGCTTGAGCTCAGGAGTTCAAGACCAGCCTGAGTAAGATCGAAACCCCATCTCAAAAAATAGCCAGGCTTTGTGGCAGGCACCTGTAGTTCTAGCTACTCAAGAATCTGAGGCAAGAGGATCACTTGAGCCCAAGAGCTTGAGGTTGTTGTGAGCTATTACACCACAGCACTCTACCAAGAATGTCAAAGTGAGACTCTGCCTCAAAAAAAATTATTAAAAAATTATAGTGGCACACATCTATAATCTCAGCACTGCAGGAGGCTGAAGCAGGAGGATCATTTGAGGCTAAGAGGTTGAGATCAGCCTGGGCAACATAGTGAGACCCAGTCTCCACAAAAACAAATTTAAATTAGCAGGGCATGATGGCATGTGCCTACAATTCCAGCTACTCGGGAGGCTGAGCTGGGAGGATCACTTGAGCCTGAGACTGGAGGTTATGGTGAGCTATGATCATACCTCTGCACTCCAGCCTGATAAGTAGAGTGAGACTCTGTCTCCAAAAGAAAAAAAAAAACAATAAAGTACCTTAGAAAACATTAAAGAGTATCATGTGAAGAAAGGATAAACTGTTTTACAATTTAAAGTATTTTTTTCAGTTGTATGTGTGTATGTGAGCATGTGTTCTGTTGGGCTCTTTCATACTTTGGGTTGAAATCACAATTCCAAAGCTCCCACCTTAAGCCTCACAGAAAGTCTACAGTGGGGGGCTCAATCTTCACCTCCCAGATTCAATAGTGCTAAACCCCAAACTTAAATCATGAAAGGAAGTAATTCTCAAAAACTTATAAACTCCACTTTTATGTAACTTATAAATTCCCACAACTTTCTACCAAAAACAGAGGAGCGAGACCACACTTTGGAAACACAGGAAGGAAAATTTTTTAAGATCACAAGACTACCCCCAGCTTTGGTGACGGTAAACCTTGGTCCTTTCATCCATGATGATGGGAACATTCAAGATTAATGAAAGGCTCAGAGCAGAAACCAGGCTATAGACGCTCACAAAACCCCCTTCCTCTCTAGTAGTTTAACATACACAAAGAACCACCACGAGGACAGAATATTAAATTGGTGACTAAGCAAATGTTTTGAAGGCCCTTCACCCACCAATTGGAGTCTTAATATAACAGCTTAAACTTAGAGCTGAGGAAAGTTTTGTTTTCTTTATCTATATAAAAAGAACATTGAGTCTGACCCCAACATCGAAGGGTTTGATTCTTTTTGTTGAGTCATATCCTCACTGGCAGGAGTTCTTCAGTGCTGTTTATGAGTAGATGTCAAATCCCACCAACACCAAAATTATGCCTCACTTCAAAGGTGCACAGTGGAACGATGGCCTCTGATGCAAAAAGAGGGCACGGCCAGAAACACCAAAAGATCCACAACACCCTTCCAAGTAGGAGAGCACCAAAAAATGTTAAGAATGCCTTCCTGCTGCAGAGCTGGCCCGGAAGGAGGGTGGGAGAGGGCAAGACAAAATCAAGTTTCATCTCGCCAAACTGGAAACTTCTTTAATAAGATTCATTTTTTCTTTCTTTTTTAATCAGAATTTTTAAAAATTAGAAGTTTTTTAAAGACATGTCATGAAATGCATTTATTGGCCACATCTCTTTAATTTTTTAAAGCCTATTCATTAAAGGTAGCCTGGATGCCAGTAAAACCCTCCCAGAGTAACCCAACACCTCCAAGTACAGCCCAGTGATTTCGTTCCCAGATTATGGGCAAATCATCTCCTGAAATGGAGGGGGCCTGTGCATGTCACATTACATATGTGGAGTGACTGTTCTTTTACGTTGAAATACTCGGTTCCTTGGGAATGTGCTAATTCACCGTCACCTAAAGGGACATTTCTGCACTCTAAAAAACAATGGGATTACTAACATTATTGCTACTTTTCTTGGAGGACTAGAATTTGTTTCAGGGCTGGGCTAGAGTTCCCAGTTGCTCTGAGATTAGAGAAGGTGTGGGCAGCCTTCCAGAAGTGAGTTGCCAGCACCCCTGGGGCTCAGATGGAGAGAGTGACAGGAGCCTGGGAAGGGGGGAACCAGGACTCTGCTTAAAGGCCAACAACATTCTCCCTCCTCATTCTACCAAGTAGAGGGGGACATGGGTCATTCAGGTCCCCAGCAGCGGCCTTTCAAAAGTGGGCACAGGAGGATCCACCATGATGAGAGTATTTTATTACTGATTTTGCCTATAATAGCCTGTGCGTAGTGATATTTAAACACAGACAGACATTGAGTGGTGTTTATTGTGTTTTGAAGTTCTCTACAGACAATGTACCCTGCTATTTCCTGCTCCCAGGGCAGACAATCCCCCCAACCCTTGCTCTATCACTGTATTTCAGTCATTTACATCTTTACCCAGAATTACTTGAATCTGCTTCTTGGAACAGAGCTGCCCATCTCTGAGCCCTGCCCTGACAGGCCCTGTGCTAAGCCTTATGCAGTGTTCCCACAGTCTTTACGACAGCCCTATGCAGAGGGACACTGCCATCATGTCTCGGAGTTCTGGAGCCTCAGAAAGTGTCCCTACGCTGTCCAAGGTCACACAGCAGCTACACAGCAGAAAGGGGTATGAATCCAGAAATGCCTAAATCCAAAGCCTCGCTGAAACCTCAATTCCCAGAAGGGATGAGCGTTGGGGAGGAGAACGGTGCACACTAGGGAAGGGAAGTCTTAGTGAAGTTCGCTGGTAGCTGAGAGGAAAACCAAACCAACACACCCTGAAGAGTGGTATTTCTTCATTTCCCTGCAGATGTCACAGAATATGGACAGTGCTGGGGACAGAGGCAAGTGACTTGTTCCCACACCCCTAAGGGCAGTAGTGGCATCTCTGAAAGATCAGAGAGTCAGGCAGGGGCTGAAACTGGATGGAGAACCTCAGGAGGCCAGAGAGCTGCAGGCAAAGTCAGCAAAGAGGTGCCACTTCCCATAGGGCACCAACACTGCACACAGTAGGTGCTGAATAAGTGCTCACTGAAATGAAATTAATAAACAGACGAGGCCGGGCATGGTGGCTCATGCCTGTGATCCAGGCACTCTGGGAGGCCGAGGTGGGATGATCCCTTGAGCTCAGGAGTTTAAGATCAGACTGAATAAGAATGAGATCCCATCTCTACTAAAAATAGAAAAATTAGCTAGGCATCATGGCAGTAGCCAGTAGTCGCAGCTACTTGGGAGGCTGATAAAAGAGTTTTGCTTGAACCCAGGAATTTGAGGTTGCTGTGAGCTAGGCTGACACTACGACACTCTAACCTGGGTGACAGATGAGACTCTGTCTCTAACTAACTAACTTACACCGTAGCATTGATGCTTGCAACCCTGCACTGACTTATCCAAGGTTCGGCCAATTTTACAAAGGCTATTTTTTTTTCCCTTAAGGTTGTTTTGCTCAACTTTTCATTATGAAAAATGAAAAAGCTCAGGCAGCACTTGTGGCTCAGAGGGTAGGGCACCGGCCCCATATACCCAGGGTGGTGGGTTCAAACCCAGCCCTGGCCAAACTGCATCAAAAAAATAGGCAGGCCTTGTGGTGGCTGCCTGTAGTCCCAGCTACTTGGGAGGCTGAGGCCAGAGAATCACCTAAGCCCAGGAGTTGGAGGTTGCTGTGAGCTGTGTGACACCATGGCACTCTACCGAGGGTGTTAAAGTGAGACTGTCTCTACCAAAAAAAAAAAAAAAAAAAAAGAGAGAGAGAGAGAAAGCTCAAACTTGTAGAAAATATGAAGGAATATCACAATACCGATCATGTTCCCACTGCCTCAATTCTCCGATCACTAACATCTTGAACAAGGGCTGCTTCTGGACAAGTTTTCTTTTTCACTGTGGAAGGAGAGAACTGAGATGTGGAAGGAAAAAAGAAGGCAGAACTGACAGCACTCAAGGGCACTATCAAGAGCACAGTCAGTTTCAGAGATTCGGTGGTGGGAGAATACAGCTCCTGAACTGATTTTCCCAAGTCTACTGAGGGAGGTAGGGTGTGTGTGTGTGTGTGTGTGTGTGTGATAATGTGTGTGTGTGACAGTTTTAATGTGTGTCAGTGTGTACAAGTGGGCATAAAGGCGCAACAGTGTGTGTGACGATGTGTGACTGCTCTGCGTGTGTGTGCACACGCTCACGGACAAGTGTGTGAATGTGTGTGCGTTTGCAGGCATAGCATTTGGGCAGAGCCCCCACAGAGGGAGATCTGGTGTTGTGGCTCTAGCTCTAGCAGGAGAGGGTTTTGAAGAAGCCACTGTATCTGCTGAATGGATCCAGGGGTTACTCCCCAAATGTGCACCCAAGAATGTGGCCCAAGAGCTCCCCATCTCCGGCCCCCAGGACCTCAGTGTCTAGGAGAATGCTGGGCTTCAGGGCAGGAATATCAGAGAACAAAATGCAAACAGTAAAAACAGTTGTGCAGGGTGGCGGGGGAATTTTTTAAATCCTTATTCCTTACTGTTTTGGTTAAACGTGTCGCTATCATTCTCTGTGACAAGTTGCTTGAGAGCCCCTGATGCTACAGTGTCCTTCAGCACCTTCTGGGCAGACCCTCTGTGCCTGGAAGCAGGACCCACTTGCTGAAGAGTGATTACTTTTGGCCAGCAGTGGGTAGATCACAAAACCGATGCGCATTAGACATGGCAAAACTCAACGGAGATACGAACAAGAATAAGCAGACAGCTCCAGCTGTGTCCGCTCTCATTCTCCTGGGGACACCCCACTGAAGTAGCCCCCACCATGGTGAGAGGGGAGAAGCAAGTTCATAAAGATCTGAGGCGGTGGGCTCCGGTGGGAACCGGGCCACTGGTCCTCAAGGAAACACAGGCAGCCCTTTGTCCGGGATGAGCCTCCACACAAGATGGCAGAATTTTAAGAAATTGAAATTGCAATCTCTCGCCATTTCTGATATTTTTAGCATCAATACAACTGAGTTTTACATCATATGTTGGGAATAATTTTTAAAAAGTTTTAGCATTTATAAGAATTCACATATATGCATGTACACACACACATACCCACACTCTCTCTCTTTCTCTGAAAACTAGGTAGGACGGAGCCCCATGTCCCTATTAACAAGAGTTTCAACATTGGACGAATGCAGACCAGCAGAGAGTGTTCACCTCGAGTGTGAATGAAGCTGGGAACCACACCCCAAACACACTGCCCCCCTCAGAAGTTACTTACTAGGCTGGCATTTAAAGGAGACCAGGAGGTATTTACTGCTTCCTGGACAAAGGTCAGGTCCAAATACACGGCTATTGACCAGGAGGTGGCAGGCCCGCTGGTTCTGGCATTCATCCAGCACCTTCTAGAATGAGGGAGTAGAGAAGGGATAGGCTTGAAAACTGCACACAGTGTCCTCCAGACCCCGAACCCGGGCTGCTCTGGCCTTTTCAAGGGCCTGCCCTGCTGGCCTGCGCTGTGTTTCAGTCTAAAGCTCACTCAGGTGGACAAGTAGTTGGCTTCCTGGCCCTCTGCTTTTCCCCAAAGGAAAGAACTGATCCACCAGCACCAGGCCCCATCAGAAAACCAGCCTCCCACCCACTGTGACTGGTGCTGCTGCAGACACTTCCAGCAAAGGCAAGTTGCCGAGGCTCCAGAGTATCTGCACATGTGGGGCTGCAGGGGGACTTCGAGGTCCCCTTTGAGGAGGGGTCCCCTAGCTTTAAGCCGAGAGAGCTTCGGCCATGAGAAGTCACAGTCCTGGCCCCTCATCCTTAGAAACGGCCCTCCACAGGCCACAGGAGAGATGGGCATTGGGGGAGGCCTTGGAGACCTGAATCCTCCCCCAGCTGATGACCCATTACCCAGGCCAACAAATGAAAATTAAAAAGCTGATTCCTACCCTCACCAAACTCAAGAGTTTGTGGCCCACTTCTCCCTTGGCAACCAGTTTTCTTGGTGGAATACTCAGGACTTTCTGCTTCCCTTCAAATCTTAATCTCTCCTGGTTTTTTCTGGGTAACTCTCTCATTTGTTAATGAATCTGCCCAGGAGAAGCTTACAGAACACCCTACTCCAGGCCTGGGAAAGGTCCACATTTTGTTGCTGTGCGTTCAGGTCTCAGTTCCCACATGGAACAAACGGTGCCAGTGATAAAACACTGAGGTCCTGAACCTGGTCCTGGTAACAAGGACACCAACTATAGTGAAAAAACCACGTTCCCAAGAATCTATTTAATACTTTAACCTAAATTTAGTGTAGATTCATGAGGCTGAGTGGCCTTGTTCTCGTGGAATATTTCCGTGCAGAACACAGCCCTACCAGGATCACCTGTCACCTCAGGGGCCCAGGAGATATGCATCCATCAGGGAAAATCTCCAGGGAAATCTCTGAACCTCTGGGAGGTGTAGCTTTCAGAGGATCGAGCATATTGATGTGGCCAAGGTCCTGGTGAAATGACTCAGCCCTTAGATGTCTCTGGAGGCCCCAGAGCAGGTCTAGTTCCAAACTGTGTTAAGAGCTGAAAGATGCAAAGAAGGGGACTTCCTGGGCAGCTGTCGTCTCCCATGTGAACATGTTCTCTCCCCACCTTAAGCAACCTCCTTCCATGGAAGCACCCTGCCTCAGCTCCTAGGGCAGCTTAAAAGACACAAAGTAAAGGATCTCTTGATCTCTGGCTCAAAGTGCTGTGCATGGAGATGTTTCTGGCAAACAAACCATCTGAACAACATCAGAATTGGGTTCACAAATGCTAACTTGTCAGCCTGGTTAGGGAACGACCTCTTCCCTCAGGGCTACCTGTATAAGGGTGAGGGTGGTGCCCATGTTTTGGGATGCCAGCATACCAGGAGTTCAGACTTGCACAAAATAGGCACTTTTGCCCTTTTGGCCCTGGCTGAAGTTCTTTTCATGTACCTAGAAGGGCAAATGGCCTGGGAGCCAGGGAGGGGTGGGCCAAGAGGGACATGGCATCCAGGGGAGTGGGGGTGGCATGGATGCTCTTGTTGGAATTTTTGTCTTCTCTAAAACTCCTGTTGAAATTTAATTGCCATTGTAACAGTATTAGGATGTGGAGACTTTTTAAGAGATGGTTAGGCCAGGAGAACTCCACCCTCTTGAGTGGATTAATGCTGTTATTTTAGGGTAGGCTGTTATAGTGGGACTAGGCTCACTAAAAAGGGCCAAGTTTGGCCCCCTCTCCTGCCCCTATCACTCTTCTGCCAACTGAGGACCGGTGTCACCTCCCCCCCCCCAGAAGGATGCAGTGTCCAAGGTGCCACCTTGGAAGCTGAGATGGGGCCCTCACCAGACACCAAACAACACCTTGACCTTGAATTTCCCATTCTCCAGAACTGTGAGAAATAAACTTCTATTCTATATAAATTACCCAGTCTCAGGTATTCTGTTAGAGCAGCACAAAACATACTAAGACAGCAGGACACACGAGAAAAGCAGCTTCTTGGCTCCCAAGGAAACATGTTGACTCTTCCCAGGGGTGGACACTACATCAAGGGAACTCAGTCAAACACATTCTTTTTGGCTATTCAGTTGGTGTTTACCAATCATGTGGCTGTCCAAACGTGACAATGCTCGGCATGGCAGCAAGACATGGTGTGACAAATAGAAAAATCCTTACATCGTCATATGATTTTTGCTTTTCCTTTTTGGGCCTCAGGGAGGGCCACATAGCACTAAAGCTAATTCTATTTCTCCTTAGTCTTCCTAGTAAATTTATCTTTTTAAAAATTCAGTCATTTTCTCTATAATATCTTTATCCACGTTTGCTATGCCTGACAAAATCAAACAGACTTCTAACTTGCCACCTGCTCTAAACTCCTTGCTTCATACATATTTATAAGGAACTAGGAAGACATTAAAGGGGAAAAAATCCAAGGCCAAGTGACTCAGCAATTCATCTTGACCAACTACTTATAAATGTTGAGGTGCCAGGGAAGATAGAGTCGAAGTTGTTTAGATAATCAGATGACTGAAAGCCACGAACAGTCTAAAACCGTCACTGAAATACTAGTTTGACCTTTAACTACACCAAATCGTTCCCTAAATATGCCGGCCACAAAAAGAATGACTTAAACCCTCCCCTCTACCCCTATTGCTGGTACTATGCAGTAAAAAGACGAATTCAACAGAGCTCCAAAATAGCTCCAAACAAGAGGAACGTGATTATCTGCAGACCATTATTGATATTTCCCTTGCCTGGGTACATTTTCTAAGAAGTTGGTCATGACCTCAGAAGACTGCCTCACAGAGATTATTGTGGTTTCCATTAAAGATTCCACAGCCTTCCTTTCCTACTGGGGCCTTTATGGGAGATGTGGGCCCAGAGGTCAAAGCCCAACATGGCTATTCTTTGCCTGAGTGCAGTAAGGAGTGTGCCCACAAAGGAATTCATATCGCAAGTGTACTAAGGGAGATCGCCAGTCGGAACCAACTCTATTTAAACTTGTCTGGCAAAGAACTCTTTTGAGAAGCAAATAACAGCTCACCAACAAAACTGACAGTGGTATAAATTGTAATTTTCATGGGTCAGTTTTTCTTGGAGTGAACTACATAATCACAAAAATGTATACATATACACACAGAGAGACAGAGAGTGAGGGAGTGTGTTGAAACCATTTTATCATATTAACACATCTACAAAAGGCAATACCTGGAAGGTGGTGGGTGCCACACAGGTTAAGCTGTCTTCCCTCTGGGAGGCAGGCTGCTGGGAATTACACATTTGGTAATCTTGCCCATAAAATGCCGACTGAACACTTATCGTAGAATGCCGAGGGCACTGGAGGCTCAAATGGTCCCCGTCACAGGCATAGGCGGTGTGGTTTTGCAGGAGTTTGGTTAGGTAACCTGGAAAATATTCAGCTGGGTTATAAGAGGCCAGGAACCCACCACTCCTGCATGGGTTTGAGTGCAGGGGCTGCTCAGTCAGGAAGACAGGGGTGGGGCCTTCTTGGCAGCTCTGGTGGAAAGGTCACTGAATTAGGCCCTTGGCGGGGGAGGGGGTGCCTGCAGGAGCCAGTGCCAGCTTTCAGGTCTGGACCAGAGCCTTGAGTCTAGGGTAGCCCAGTGGGAACCTCAGAGGGCTCGTTCCCCTCAAGGCTGCATCAAGGCATTGGCCAGGACCCACACAGTCCTGAAGCACCTCTGTAAAGAGGAAAAAATTCAGAATGGGTGTCCCTGGGCGTGCGCACGTCTGTCCTGATGGAGACTGGCATTTGCTGACCTCCCACTAGTGAGGCCATGCCTTCCTGGAGTGAGTGGATGTGGTTTTATTCAGAAAACCACCCCTGGGCCTGTCTCACCTGGACTGGAAATCCAAGTGGGGTCCCTGCCCTGAGTAGGGATGTGTTCTGAAGAGTTATGTATGTGTGTGGATGGTGATGGCCGGGCATTGGGGGGGTTCAATAGTGTCCCCACTAATTTACATTCACCAGGAGTCTCAGAATGTGATCTCATTTGGAAATAGGGTGGTTTGGGATGCAATTAATTAGAATGAAGTCACACTGAAGTGAAGCAGATACTTAATACCAGATGACTGGTGTCTTTAAAGGAAGAGAAGAGACACAGAGGGAAGACAGTCACGTGCAGATGAAGTGATGCAGCCACAAGCCCAGGACCGCCGAGGACGGCCAGCCCAGTCACCAAGGAAGGATTCCCTCCCTGGGACTTTCAAGACAGCACGGCCCTGCTGACGCTTGGATTTCAGCTTTCTGGCCTCTAAAACTGCAAGAGGATGCATTTCTAATGTTTTTAGACACCCAAGGTTTGGAAATTTGTGGAGTAGCCACAGGAAATAAGTCAGATGTCCCAGGCTACGTCTTAGGCCGGTTGGTGGGTCTCACTGGGCCACGGCCCTTGGGGGAACTCTGAGACCTGCACTGTTTCTCAGAAAGGAGGAAGGATGGCTCACCCAAAATGTAGATTCCCTTCCTCCTCCTCACACCTCACGAGGTCAGAGGAAGGCGGCTGGGAGGACAGCCAGGGACTTTCTGCTGAGGTGTGTGGGAGACAGGCTTGGCAGCCTCGGCCTCTGAGAGGGAGGAGGTGGTGTGGAGGAGGGCCGCTTCAGGGCCCCCTGCTTCCCACACTCTGGTGTGCACTTGAGTTTGTCCTGCCTGGGTTTCAAAATCCTCTCAGACATGATTCACGGCAAGAGGTGTCCAATCCAGCTCCCTGCCTGGGGACTGAGACAGGCCACCCAGCAGGCCTCACACTCTGATTCAGGGGTTCTGAAGATGAAGGCTGCAAACACTCTCAGCACACCTAATCCAGACTTTAGCTCTCTTGCTAAAACTCCCCTTTTTTTTCCTCTTGGAAACCATCATAGCCAAGAAATCAGCTACCCCGAGAAAGTTCACTTACAGAAGCAAAATCTGGTGTGAGCAGCCAAATGGATATCAGGTACCAGGAGTGAGGGTCAGAGCCCTGCTTGCTGCAATACCATCATAGTCCCAGGACGCCCACCAGGCTCCGAGAGAGCCCAGCCTGAGACCCCTCCGTGGTGCAGGCCGTGGGTCAGTATCTTCCTGCAGGGCACACAGGCAGGCCCTGATAGGACAATGAACACTGGAAATTCCAGCCTCCTCTGTGGGCTCTCAGTACCCTGTTATCAGTCACACCCTGCCAGGGAACTCAGGGTCACACTTATGCTACCCCCAGGCCAACTCCAACACTGACGTGCCCCAGATTGGATCTCCTCAACTCCTCATTAAAACTTTCCTGAGACCAGCCGTCACAATGCACACCTGTAGGCCCACTTACTTGGGAGGCTGAGGCAGGAGGATCACTTGTGCCCAGGAGTTTGAGGCTACAGTGATCAATGATGATGCCAATGCACTCCACCTTGGGCAAAAGAATGACACACTGCCTCCAAAAAACTGATGACAACAACAACAAAAACACCCCAACTTCCTTGTGTATCACTTCCTTATTCCCAGGATATGCTAGGTGACAGCTGATCACACATCAAACCAATTCTCAGAGTGTGACTTTGGCTTCATGTTCACACTTTGTCCAAAAGGCTGTGTCACTCGAGATAGATGAAGGAAAGGACAAGGCTTGGAGGTAGCAGAACCACAAGATGGAAGGGGCCTGGGTCCCAGGTTCATGGCGAGAAGAGCTCCTGGCTCCACACACTGTTACACGGGTGGGAAGGAAACTTCTGCTGTGTTTGGGCCATTGCCTTTCTTCACTCCATTTGTCACACAGTCTGCCCTCATTAAACAGAACCTGATCTCCATGGGATCATTTACAACAAGCATTTGTGTGCCAAGCCCTGGCCTGAGCTCTACTCCGCTATACCATATTTTTATTCTGACAGCGTATTCTGGAGGCAGAAACCTGATGCACGGAATTGACTAATTTGAGATCCTTCGGGCTCTTCGCACTTGAAGGGGGTTAGGACTTCCCCCTGCCAGTGTATCAGTCCTAACACTATGCAGGTGCAAAGAAGACACTTCAGCAACAAAACCTGCTCCAGACTCTTCTTCAGAAACCCATGCCCATTATCGCCACATAGAAATATTATTTAACATTAAACGAACATCTTCAGTCTGCAAAAAGACATGAAGAAACTTTAAATGCATATTGCTAAGTGAAAATCCCATCTGAAAAGCCTGCATTCTGTAGGATTCCAACTATGTGACATTCTGGAAAAGGCAAACTGTGGAGACAATGAAAAGATCAGGTTACCAAGGGTTGGGAGAAGGAGGAATCAATGGAGGAACATAGAGGATTTTTAGGGCAGTGAAACTAATTCTGTATGACACTGTAACGGTGACACATGTCCTTATACATTTGTCCAAACCCACAGAAGATACAAGACCAAGATGAACCCCACTTTCAACTATGGACTCTGGGTGATAATGACGTATCAAGGTAGGTTCATTGACAGTAACAAATGGACCAGCCTGGTGAGGATGCCGATAGTGGGGGCAGCTGTGCAGTGGGGGGAGGGGAGCAGTGAGAAGTACGTGGGATGTTTCCATACTGCGCAATTTTGCCATGAACCTAAAACTTCTATAAGATCTATTTAAAGGAGAAAAATACAAACTCCCCCCACCCTGCATGAGGATAGCATTACTTTTGAGAAGAGAGGGGTCAGCAACAGGGAGGGGACAGAGATGTGTTCAGGTGAGCAGGCAATACCCCCGTCCTCCATCTGAATGGTGGCACGTGCTTTGCTTTGTGAGAGCTCACCCGGCTACCTGCTTGGGATTTGTAAGCAAAAATGTTTGCCTAAAAGAACTTCACCTGCAGTTATCTGACCAATACTTTCAAAGAAAGAAAGAAAGATAGTCTAGACGCTGTGGAGCCTTGGGCAATTTATAGAGCAAGCGGAGTGTGGAACACTTTCTTCTGCGGCCAACCACAGCCGAAGCAGGACAGGCTCCGGAGCTGCAGCAGGAGGTGCTCATGAGGCCCCAGCACAGCCCTGCGTGCTCTGTGGGCCTCCGCAGGTGGCTTCCTATACCTCAAAATTGGGGTTAATGGTGAAAGCAGCTCTAAGGCCCAGTGGGAAAATGGCTCATGCCTTTGGCATCTAAGTAACCTTACCCTGTCTGAATGGGAGTGCCCTGAGTCTAGCGGTACTTGTTAGACAAGCATTGCTGCCTGCAATCTGGAACGGCACAGTGGCGATTCTAATGTCTCTTCCAAAGGTATTAACAAAGAGGGGGTAAAGGAACAAATAAATGGGTTAGGAATTCAGGAAAATCCAATATTACACAAACACATTGAAAGAGGTTCAGAGCAAGAGATGTGTGCCAGCAAAAGAGACATAAACATTATCCCTTAGCTCAATTATCGCAGATGCCTGAAAGGGTGAAATTGGACCAGAGTGATGGAAACCCACACTGAGTGGCCTCACCCCTCCCTGTAAATGGGAGACATTTACACATATAGGATGATGGACTAGACTGATTAGTGATTGGATGAGATCCTAGCGATGTGGCGGCATCTTTTGAGTTGTACATCTTTTGATGTAAGGAATCCAGATTCGAAAACAAGGGCAGGGAGTAACAGGTGTCATGCAGGGGTCAGGGGAAAGAGGTTCTGTGGCAAAAGCTTGGGACGTCACAAGTTAACCAAGGTCAGCAGGTGGCTCAAAGCCTCAGCTATGCCAATGTGCTCTGGGACTCTAGCAGTGGTTAGAGCAGGCAGAGTCACCTCCATACATTTGACCAGCCCTCCTATTTTTCTAAAAGATGCCTCTGAGAGTTGGTCCTAAGCACATCATTCTCAAGGGAAGATTCATTTGAGCTTCATAAACATGAGGTCACTGCCAAGAGCTACATCTATTAGGTCCATCTAACAGCTTGGATCATTCTAGAAAGCATTTCAGAATCCCATATGGCTCCTCATCACAAGCAGGACAGAGATGGAGACAAAGGAGGAATGAGAACAGAGGATTAAGAGTCCTAAGACTAAGGTCCAACCTGGGATCAAGGGTGTGACGGTCACAGTCACCTCTCAGAGTTAGTGTCCTTATGTTTTGCTGTGGGGATCAAATGATATAAAGGGGATAAGCATCTTCTGAATACCCTGAACCCCTGCACAACCCTAAGGTATTACTACTGTACTGTAAATCTTTAAGAACACCAATTAACACAGAGTTCCCACTGCTGGAATGCTAAACAACCCCTCTAATCAAATTATACTCCCCATCAGCCTCGCAGCTCTGAACAGCATGATATAAGGTGGGTAAGCCAGAGGTATGCACACAGCCCTGTGGCTGCCCTCACAGCCCAGAATGTCACTGCAGAGCTTAGAGAAAGAAAAATCCCTCCCTTCCTTCCCAATAATTAAGTTCTAACAACTTATTAATATTTACAAGAGGCCAAAGGAGCTGTAAATTTGTCCCTCCTTCTTTTCTGAAGCCAAAGTCCTCCTACGGAGCCCAAGTTTCCTGAGGGCTGATGTGGCCCAGTGTCTCTGCCCACAGTATAAGAAAACATCAGTCACCTGCCCCACACTTACCCTGTGCTAAGTCCCCTAATCACTGGTGGCCAATTTCACAACCTTAATTCTGGGAAGGGAACAGAATTCCACTGCTATGTCCTTGTCTCTCCCTCTCATTTTTTAAATACAGTGGCACACTCCACTAGGTTAATGTTTTAGATAGGAGACCACACCCTTTAATTCACAAATGCTCAAAGCTGTTTCTACATGTTTGGAGTCCTTTTCCAGAAAAGGATGTTCTTTTCTTTTGTGTTTGTGAGTGTGTTTAAAGAACTGGCAACAGCCTGGTGGGGTGGGAGTGGGGGCTGCCATGAGTCAGGTTTCCTGAGGGGCAGGAAAGGCTCCATGACAGATGAGGGCCCAGGACTGGGCAGCACACACCCAAGAGCATCGAGATCACAAGTTAGGTCTGAGTTGAAGGCCTTCCTTTAGTCCCAGGTGTGGCAGTAGGAAGGTCAACCAAGGCTAGTCATGAAGAAAACTACAGCCATCAGCCTGTTTCTTGGATGTTGAGGGAGAATCCCAAGTTGTAGGGACAACCAAAGACAGCTATGACTGCTCTTAAGTGGTATGCTCAGATCCTGGTCTTGAGGACAGGAAGGAAGGGAGGGGGAACTTAGAGTCTAAGGCAGCGATGACACTTTGTCTTCCCAAACTCATGGGGAGGTAGATCATCTAGGTCCCCTTGTGCCCCTTGCAATTCTGCACAATGGGAAGAGAGCAGAAGTGATGTCTGCTACCTGCAGATCTGGCTCTTGAGACCCCTACGTGACCCTCCATGCCTTTCTCCCCATCTGCTGTCATGTGTGGATGATGGAGGGGACAAGGACAGAGTCTGAGGCCACAGAAGATTGGGGAGGCACACAATGGAAGGAACCCAGGCACCCAAATAACTACATGGAACAGAGCTTCCCCGCTTTTCCAATCACACTGGTCTGAGCAAGAAATGATACTTTATTTTGTTCTACCTACCATGCAGATTTGGGACTTTTTTTGTTTCAGCAGCAAGCTCACCCTAATACTCCAGCATTCTGTCAACTGGTGCTTATACACAGTATGTAACTTGGAAAGATGGCAGGACTTTGGAAAACATCCCAGACTTTCACCCCAAACATCTCACTGGTTTGCGATGGGGGTGTTGACACCACTTCACAAGGCCTCCAATCCTCATTCGGAGAATCATTTCTTTAAGACCTTGCTCCCAAAAAGCTACACTTAAAGTGAATTAAATCACTAAGGAGATAAAAGGGATCAGAAGGCTGATTCATTAGCCCACCAGTCACCACTCTACAAAGTTAAAAATCACATGAGCAGAAGTACAAAACTCCCCGGACAGGCAAGTTAGGAGATATCCCTGTGCATGGGAGAGGGGAAGGAGACGTGCCCAGCAGGCTGGTGGAGGCTGCCGAGGGAACTTGGGCTCTGACATCCTCAGGCCACCTGCTTACTGAAGCACACTGCATGTGACCTCTTTAGCTCTCAGCTTCCTCCTCTACAAAATGGGAGACGTATGCCTACTTTGTAGAGTTAATGTGCAGGTGATAAGTAGCACAAGCACCTTCCACAGAGGCTGGGCGCATGAATATCATTCCTCGGGGAGACCACGAGAGCACTAGAAGGGGAAGAGATCAGGCATCTGGTCGCTGGGGAAAAATGAGGCCCAGAGGAGAGCCCCAAATCCACTGCTTTCCAGCTTAGCCTTGGTCTTGCCTTGGGATGGAGACATCTGGAAAAAGAGTAGATGGTGTCTGCTTTAGCTTATGATGTGGCCCCAAAGGAAAGGCTCATCTTCACGGGGGCTTAACTGTACCATTAATCATTTGCCCCATGTTTGAGGAGGCCATGGAGGTGTTTTTCGCAGAAACAAGCACAGTGCTGCCTGCAATGCAGCAGCTAAGGTGCCTGTGGCGAGAGTGGTGGCGGCTGATAACACCTCTTTTGAGCCCACACATTCCTGAAATCCTGTTTCCAAGCATTCTCTCTCAAAAAACTCAGCTAGTCTCTTTGACGATAAAGCTTTGATTTTCTTAAAGCCAAATAATGCCATTTCCAAAGACATAAAACAAAATAACACTGCTAAGCCTTCTATACCTGCCATTATTTCAAAAGCATCTGAAGGGAATCCCAAGGTGTATGTGATTGTGATACTCCCAAATTTCTCAGTAATGGAAAAACAACCTGGAAACTGGCTGCTAACATTCAACAAGCAGAGTGACATCAGCCTCTGGCTCACGCTCTCTGACACCTCTGCTTTGAGAAATGAGCATTTTTATGTCTTCTGGGAGTACCACCTGGCACTCGGCTGCCATTTCCTACACACACGCAACGGATTTTTTTTTCTCTATTTCCCCTGGGCTGTGAATTCTTGTTCTTAACCTTGGTTTCTGAGTCATTTAACCAATTGCCATGCTGCTTTTTCTCCTAGTAGCTCCTCTTTTTCCCTCTCTACACACCAACTGATTCATCCCTGTTTTCCCCAAGATAGTAATCTGTATTTTAAGTGGATCTATCTGTGTAGCTGCCACACGTATATTTACATGTATGGATTTCAGACCCCTGGGCCCGAGCATTCGTCCACACATGTCAACCCACTGTATGA
Source organism: Galago senegalensis (assembly GCA_963575145.1). NCBI lineage: Eukaryota > Metazoa > Chordata > Mammalia > Primates > Galagidae > Galago > Galago senegalensis. The sequence goes on along the minus strand of CAUYTI010135682.1, from coordinate 43,732 downwards.
GGATTGTCTGGAAAGAATTCAGCCACATACTATGAAAAATAGAGACACACATAGCTGGATACTGTCCAGACAGTCCTCATATGGCTCCCCAGCTCACTCAAACAAAAATCCAAAGTGCGTATACCATCAGGTTCCTCGTACCTCATCCATTCTCCCCCTTGTCTCTAGTTACAGGTAACCTTCTTTGTATTCTAAAAAATGCTGAGCCTACTTTGGCCTCAGGACCTTGGCTTTGACTGTTCTCGTGTGCTGGCCTTCCTTTAGGTACCTGCTCCCCGTACCTCCCTTCATTCTGTCCCGTTCCTGGTGGCTCTTCAAGACAGCACACCTGCTGCCCTGCCAGAGACACAGCACCTGCTTCTCTTCTTGTGAATGTGACCAGGGACCATTATGTATTGCCATATCCCCAGCACCTACAAAGAGTTTGTCATGTAGTAATATGTCATCATAGGGCAACGGGTGGTTTTTGAATGAGAGTGAGGAAGACCAATCAAAGGTGAGTGAGTAGCAGATTCTCATTAATCTTCATTAGCAACCAACATCACCCAGGGCTCATAGATTTCCCTATATAATATGCTACATGATATATATGATATATATGAAATCTATAAGCCCTGGGTGATGCTGGTGGCTAATGAGGATTAATGAGAATCTGCTATATAGATACATATATATCTATAAATATCTTTCTATATATAGAGAGAAAGGATATTCAATGATTTAAAAAATTACTCCAAATGTAATGTGCTGTGTTTGGCATGAATTACAGTCTTCAGATTACACTATTTTATTTCTAACAGGCCTGGTAAGAGTTGCTTCGTGCCTTTTCAACCAAAGGTTTCAAGTCCTATAAAAATGAACACCTTGTTCAGTGACCAGGTGCCAACCCCAGAAAGTTATGCAGCGAACACCACCTGGATTAGATTAGTTTAAAAGTAACTGGATCAATCCCCATTTACCCAAAGCATCTAAACAGAACACTTTCTTTTCTTTGAGATGCAGAGTAATTCCCAAACTACAGAGCCACTTGGCGATTAAGCTGGGATGGCAGTGCATTTGATAACTTAATGCAACTTTTTACTACCACTTAAAACCCAGATATGAAATCTATACTTGATCTTTTCTGCTTGGAATTGGCCAAATTAGTGGCTCTCTCTGCATGTACAACAAAAGGCTTTCAGAAACACTTGGGGCGCTGGCCAATCAGAAGGGCGGACAGAGCCAACCACACATCTGCGGGGGTGGACAGGAGCTGCCTCCTACCCCCCTGCTTAGAGGCCTTTCAACTCTGCCCACTTTTAGGATGTGTAGGATGATCAAGGCAGGCATGATATGTTCAAGGTAGAAATTAAGACCTAAGGGCACTTATTTTGTCCTTTATTCAGTTAATTGGAAGATTACATAGTAATTTCACTGCTCATAATAATAAAACCTTTTTTCTCACTTTAGGCATGATAATGTTTGGAGAGTAGCGCTATAAACCTCAGAGGTACACTGGAGGCCCAAAGGGTTAGATTTAGGAGTGGGGAGTTCTTGTCCCCTTCACTGAACATGCTTTGTTCCCCAAGCAGTGAAACAGCTAGAGCCTGGACGTTTCTAAAACTTGAAACAGATGTAAACAGTGTGTGCTCTGCATGTGTGCAGAAAACAGTTTGGGTGACCGGCTATATCTCTTACTCACTGGCTTAGTGGAGGATTTGACAGGCCATTTAATATCCCCATCTTTGCTTTTGCCTTAGAATGAGGGGAGGCCACTGCATTTCTTCCCTTGTATTTCACAGAAACAGGGGCAGCTGGCTTGCTAGTCGGCAAATGTAAAGAAATACAGGCGCCGCACACCAATTAGGCCGGGCTGGCCTCAGGCTCCAGTCAGCCTTAATTGATTCCCTGGCACCGCTCACCAGTGACCTGGCTCCGCTTCACAGATTGGCCCCTGGGGGCCCACGCTTCCTCAGTTCTCCCGGGACCCTTCATTCATTCCCTCAAGTCCTCCTCTTCCTGACAATTGTTTCTTCGGACCACCCTCAGTCTATACTTATCTGCTGCCTCATTTTATACACCACAGCTTGGGGACAGCTGAGTGCCAACATCCCTCATCTCTGAGCTCCCAGAGTGACTATTTTGTTCACCACTACCCAAGAATCTTGTTTTGTAGTTCTTTGTTCCTGGCCATCTTCTGGATGGTTAAGTTGAAAATCTGTCCTCCAGTTCATCGGGGTATCCTCATTCTTTGCAGATTCTGTATTTGCAAACTCGCCCACTCACTAACATTTGTTTGTAACCCCCAAATCAATATTTGGGGGGCTCTCCTGGAGGGACACAGGCAGAGCGGTGAAGAAGTGGAGCTGCCTGTCCCCAGCTGAGATCCCACAAGATGCTCTGCCTTCCTCCTTCAGCTCTCATACCAAAAAGAGTGTCCTTTCCACCCTCTATTCAGTGCTAGTGTTTTTCACACTTACGTGGGGAGTTTCGGTGGTAACTCCACTGTTTAAAATGGCTCCTGAGTATAGTGCTGATGTGCTAAGATTCCCGAGGAAAAGAAAACAGTGATGTCCCTGCCAGAGAGAACGTGTGTCCCAGATGCTTTGCTGAGGCGTGAGTTCTAGTGAATGAGAGCATCTGGTCCAGTCTCTCCCCGGGTGGAAGGGCTCCTCTCTAAGCCCTGAGTCCAGGATATCCAAATAAAGGAGGGACTGCGCACCCCCCAACCCCTGCAGTCTGTTACAATATTATTCTCAGGGTTATCTTAAAAGTAAAAGAAAGAGAAGAATGAAAGGAAGCAGGGGGTGGGAGGGGGGAGAGAGAGAAAAGAAAAATATGGACCTAGGACCCTGAATATATTAATGAAGTTGAGGTGAAGAGAAACTGCAGTTATAGGGGGTTGAACCTCTGAGTTTGGAGGCAGGGTGGGGGGAGAACAAAGCCATGGGAAGGGAGCAGGGCCTCAAAACCCAGCTGCTCCCTCTCCATAGAAGTGAAGAGGAAACAGGATAGCCTGGGTGCCACACTGTTATTTTTAGCCCTTGATTACTTTGGCTTGTGGAGTCCTGAGGGCTCTGCAAATGCCACTGGAGGGCCAAAGGCTCACTGTCCTCATGCCTCACTAATACGACCAGGTGTGGACCTGGCCAATCTGCTCATTGTACTTCAGAGGATGAGTGTTGCTGAGAGGTGAAGCCAGGAGGTAACCAGGTGGATGTGACCCTCAGGCAGCAGGGACAGGTCTGCAAAGACTCGGAGGGGCTTGGGTGTGCAGTTGGTGCTGAGGCTGGAGAAGTAAGCAGTGCCTTGCTAGGGAGCCCAGACTTTAGCCTGAAGGCAGGTGGGGGCTAGCACAGGCTGGGATGCTGGCCAGACTGGCAATGCAGAGAAACCCTGGGGTGGCCTGTGTGGGAGGACCAGGGAGACCCTGGAAGAAAGCAAGGCAGATGCAGTGCTGGGATGGTGAAACGTGAGGAAGGGTCCAGCTGAGATGGCAGCAGTGGGGAATGGGGTGGGAGGGGGGAGGGATAGAAATCAGAGTGAATCCATTGGTGTGCAGCCTGGCAGTCACACCAAGAAAGACCCCAAGCTTGGCTTAGTGTTCTGCTGTCACTCTCTCAAAAGTCTTCATTTTATATTTGCATTTATGGTTTGCAACACACATATATATATATATATAAGTGAAATCTTACAGGGCACTGGAACATGCTGGCTGATGAGATGCCCACAGTGTGAGCCCTCCCCCTCCCCTGTTCCTTGTTACTGCACTCCCTGGAGTGTTCTCGATGCCTTGAGCACAGAATCCCAGTGCATGGGAGCCCAGCAGGACTCCCAGAAAGCAGGTGAGCATGCCGTGTTTACAGCTGAGTATGAGGGAGATGCTGACAGCACCAAGAGGCCACACTTTCTGTTAGAATCAGAATCTGCTTTCCATTTAAAGCGAAGGCAATGGTATCCTAAGAAACAGGAATAACCGGCCAGGCATGGTGGCTCACGCCTGTAACACAGCACTCTGGGAGACAGAGGCGGGAAGATCTATTGAGCTCAGGAGTTCAGAGACCTGCCTGAGCAAGAGCAAGACCCTGTCTCTGCAAAAAATAGAAAAATAACCCAGGCACTGTGGTGTGTGCCTATACTTGGGAAGCTGAGGTGGAGAACTGGAGCCCAGGAGTTGGAGGCTGCGGTGAGCTCTGATGACGCCGCGGCACTCTGGCCTGGGAGACAAAACGAGACCCTGTCTCAAACAAGCCATGAAACCTTATGGTTGCCTTCCTTTCTTGTGTGACCTCCCTGTAAATAGCCAACCACTTCTACTGGAAATGGTGATGTAGGAGAGGGAAAGATGGAGGAACCGATGGTTCTGTTTCCTTTCAATCCCTCCTTCCAAGTCAGTAAGCCAAAGATAGGGAGCTGCAGTAGAAGGTGCAGACATGAAAACATGAAATAAGAACAGCTGAATTCGCTTCCTGTAGAATTCACATTATTCTCATGAAGGAAAAAACACACATGCAAAATACAAAGTGCATCACGTGACTCCACACGCACGTTAAAAGTTCTTATACTTGGGCTTGGCACCTGCAGCACAGGGCTTATGGCGCTCACCACATGCACTGAGGTTGGCGGGTTCAAACCCGGCCTACGCCAGCTGAAACAACAATGACAACTGCAACAAAAAAATAGCTGGGCATTGTGGTGGGCACAGTAGTCCTAGCTACTTGGAAGGCTGAGGCTAGAGAATCGCTTAAGCCTGAGAGTTTGAGGTTGCCGTGAGCCGTGACGTCACAGCACTTTACTGAGGGTGACATGGTGTGACTCCATTTCAAAAAAAAAAAAAAGTTCTTGTATTAAAACTGGCATTGCACGGTATAAAGAGAAACAGTAAAGTCCATGTCAATAATTTAAAATGTTAATTTTTCTTTACTTACAAGGACAATTAAATAGCCAACATTATGACAAGTTGAAGGACAGAGAGACCACAGAAGAAAGGAAAATGCTTTATATTTTAATATCTTTTTTTTTTTTTTGAGACAGGATCTCACTCTGTTGCCCTGGGTAGGGGACCATGGAATCATAGCTCACAGTAACCTCAAACTCCTGGCTTCATGGGCTCTTCCTACCTCAGCTTCCTGAGTAGTTGGAACTACAGGCACCCACCACAATGCCTGGTTAGATTTTTATTTCTATTTTTAGCAGAGATGAGGTCTTACTCTTACTCAGGCTGAGAGTTCTAGAATTAGAGTTCTAGAATTACAGGTGTGAGCCCTACACCTGGCCTATATTTTAGTATGTTTAACAGCACTTTACCTCTGACTTTTAAACAAGGAGCCCAAATTATCATTATTACACTGGGCCTTGCAAATTCTGCCACTAGTCCTGACTGTAAACACTGCAGGGGCAGGTGGTGGGGACACAGGCATAAGGGAGAGGGACTTAGGGGTGACTGTGGGTTTTAAGTTGGTGGCTAGAGGGGAGTTCCAGCATTGAAGGGCAGGCTTTGTGATTATGCTGGGTTAATAGATTAACTTCTGAGCCTGTGGTATCTTTGGAGCATCCCACCTTGGAGAAGGGAGAGCAGCAAGTCATTAGCATGTGGGTGCTGGCTGAGGCCTAAGACACGCTGGGGATGGCAGACATTTAAGAGATAGGACAACAAAGAAGGCCCCATAGTGGAGACTGAGAGGAAGGGGACAGGAGCCAAGAGGAGAACTAAGGTCAAAGCCAGAGGGAAGTATTAGACGGTTTTCCTAGAGTAGACTTTTATTAGCTCAAGTGATCTTGGGCAAATTGTTCAGCCTCTCTGGGCCACCTATGAGATGAAGACGGTAACATCAGGCCTATCTCTGGGGTGGGGGGTGGGGGGTGAACACTAAATGAGTGATCATGGGAGAAGTGCTCAGAACTCTGCTGTGTTAAGTTTTCAAGGTTGTTGTAACAGGATGCCTCAAATTGGGTGTCAAATTTGGCACACCACAAATACATTGCCTCCTGGAAGCCAGAAGTCTGAGATGAAGGTATCACAGAAGTTGCGTGGGAAGGTCCTGTTCCAGGCCTCTCTCCCAGCTTCTGATAGTCCCTCAGCTGGTGCTGGCGTAGCCCTCATGGGGCCTTGCCCCTGTGTGCATCCATGTCTAAACGTTCCCCTTTTTATAAGGGTAGCAGTCACCCTGGATAAGGCCCCCTCCAATGACCTCTTTTTAACTTGGTTACCTTTGCAAAAAGCCTGTCTCCAAATGAGGCCACATTCTGAGGTAGTGGAGTTGGGACCCCAACATATCCTTTGGGAGGGGACACATTTCAACCGGTAACAACTGCTCTGCCCAGCGTCAGCTCTGCACAGACATCCATCTCTGTTATTATTAGTTCCACTAGTTGTTCCCTTCAAAGGAATGAGGAAGAGGACAGCCAGGGACAACCTAAGCTCGAGGAACCTCAATCTGTTGTGGTCACAATCTCCACAACAGTGTGAGGTTCCTCCAGGAGCCGGGGTGAAGGTAAATACATGAGGTGAGGAGAGGGAACAAAGAAAAGGGAATGACATGCTCTGATAAGGAGCCAAAGACGGCCACAGACAGGAATATGGACACTGATGCAGAGAGGGGAAATGGCTGACAGTTCTGTGCTCCGCACTTCTGCTCAGAGGCCGGCAGGACTCCTGAGATCCCAGGTAGACAGTAACGAATGCCACCCTCCTCAGCCTCTGCCAACCCACAAGTGGGAGGCAGACCAAGTTTTGATCATTTATTAAAATTAATAATAGATTTTAGCTGTGGGGTAAAAAGGGCTTCTTTGTCTGAAGCATGGGGGATGCTCTCAAGCTGACAAGTTCTAGTGCTCTGTGGAATAATAAGCATGACATGTGATCTGGAGAGGAGCAACAGGTAGTAAACAGCTGCGGTTCCCAGAGCATCAAGGTGGACATCACCATAACAGAAATCACCCCCTATTTTCTCATGTATAAAGCACACATTTTGGGCCCAAATTTTCAGGAAAAACTATCTTTTGTTTTAATTTTTTAACTCAAAATTTTATTTATTTAAATTTAAGCACTTGTTTTTTGTGTTGTAAAGGAAATTGTAAAGGAATTTTATCAGTTACTTTTTAACATGCATAAGAAATGTTATGTAACAAGTAATTATAAAATAGAACAACAAATACAAGGTCCATGAAATTTTCTGTACTGGTAACAAATAGTATTACCCATGTATAACGCACGTCTCTATTTTCCTTCAAGAAGCATGCACTATGCGTGCAAAGTAAGTTATTCCTCAGGCTAATTTGGAAGGCATCACTCCCCCCCGCCCCCCGCAAAAGACAGACGGAGATGCAAGGTGAACCAAAGCTTAGAAAAAGAGAGTTGCTCTGTTTCAGATGGAGGAAAGAAAGAGCAATTTTGTAAGTGCAGCAATGAAAGACCTGTAGGCAGCAGTGTGGTCCTCAGCGACACCACAGGTGAGCAAATCTGCCCCCTTCTATCCTTCCCTTCCTCAGCAGAAGACCCTCCAGGCTGAACGCTCTTCTGTCCCTTCCTCTCAAGACCAGGAGCCACTGTTGGAGGTGCCTTCCAGGGACCACCACCACCCCTATCCCCGCTTGCCAAAACTCCAGGTTCCAGAACCTTCCCTTCTTTCTCTTATTCTGCTTTAAGATGTGCTTATCCTGAGTTTAAGGCCCTTATAGCCTGGCTGGAATATTACTAAGCAAGATGATCAATTTATCTGAGCAAGCATGGCTGATGATGCTTCTGCAGTGCCAAAGAGGCCTACAGAGGACAATGGAGGGAATCAGTATCATGCACCAAGGAAAACACAGCATCACAGGTGTGACAGTCCTGTCCCAAATGATAAGATTATGACCATGAAAAAACACCAGAAAAATCTAAAGTAACTGTCTTGTACATGTATTCTTCAAGAATGACAATATCATGAAAGATAAAGAAAGACTGAGGAACCGTACCAGGTTAAAATGAGCCTAAAAAGACATGACAATTGAAAAATAATGCATGGCCTGGGATTTTCTTTTCTCCTTCTCCTTCTTTAAGAGAAAAAGTCTTGCTCTGTTCCCAGGCTGGAGTACAGTAGTTGCAATCAGAGCTCACTGCAGCCCTGGACTCCTGGGCTCAAGGGATCTTCATTCCTCAGTCTCCCAAGTAGCTGGCACGAGTCACCATCACTGGCTAATTTTTTTTTTTTAATTTCTTTTGTAGAGACAGGAGTCTCACTATGTTCCCCAGTCTGCCTTCAAGCAATCCTCCCACCTCAGCTTCCCAATAAGCATGAGCCACCGTCCCTAGCTGGGATATTTCTTTATTTCTTTTGTTCTAATGTAAATTACTGGGATAGCTGGTGAAATTTGAATGCAGTATGTAGATTAGAAAACAGTATCGTAGCAGGGTTAGTTTCCTGATTTTGATCATTGTCTTGGTTATATGAGAGAACATATGTAGTCTTAAGGAACACACAAGAATATTGAATATTTAGGAGTAAAGGATATCTTGTCTGCCACTTAGAAAAGAATAAAGCAAATGTGGAAAAAAATGGTAAGAGTGGGGAATCTGGGCAAAGGTTATAAAGGATGTCTTCATACTATTTCTTTCACTTTTTGTTGTCTGGAAAAATAATAATAAATATTAAATATTGAAGAGCTGGTGGGTTTGAATCCAGCCCAGGCTGGCCAAACAACGACAACTACAACCAAAAAATAGGGCATTGTGGCGGGTGCCTGTACTCCCAGCTACTTGGAAGGCTGAGGCAAGAGAATTGCTTAAGCCCAGGAACTTGAGGTTGCTGTGAGTTGGGATGCCATGGCCCCTCTACCCAGGGAGACAACTTGAGGCTCTGTCTCAAAAAAAATAAAAATAAAAATAAAAATAAATAAATATTGAATAAATAGATGGAAAATGTGCAATGTTTTCTAGCACATCTCAACATTGGCTGTATTTTAGAATCATTTCAGGAGCTTTTAAAAAATATTAGTGCCCAAGCTCTAACCCAAAGATTCAGATTTAATTACTCCAGATACACTGGTATTTGAAATCCACCCCAAGGGGATTCTAAGTGTGAATCCAGAGGAATAACAGCCACTTCAGCCTTAGCACTGCCAGTTGAGCGGAGAGTCCTGGCATGGGACCGTCTGAGCACCCCCACAACTGCTTGTCTGGAGCTCTGATCCTAGAGGGCGTGGGTTTAACATAGACACATGGTTGTGGGTCCAGTCTTCGCCTTGCCACTGATAAGCTGGGAGACACTGGGATAAATGCCTTGCCCGTGCCAACCCTGGGTTTTCTCAGCTACAGAATCAGGCTGACCGAGAACTGCCTCCAGGGCTAAGGAGCATCCTAGGCGGGGGATAGGCGGCTCAGTAACTGGACCCCGATGCAGAGGTTTACCCAGGGTGACAGCCTGAAATCCTTGTGACATCTGAGTGGCACAAAGGGATTTAGATGGGTTGGGGTGACCAATTTCTACTATTACTGGCATGTCTCACGGGGTGACTCCCTGTACAAGGATTGAAGTCTGAGGGGATTTGGGGGAAAGAGGCAGGAGGTGGCGGGAAGATACCAGTCTTTTTCCAAGCAACAGGGGACCAAACTCCCAAGGGTAACTGAGGCACCAGGTCTTCTTCATGACCCGGGTTCTGTGGGAAGAACATGCCGTCACCAAGTGTTAAATACAGCTCAAGGGTCCACCCTGACCCCAGACACCAACCTCTGTCCCACCCTAGACTCACTTAAAGCCGTACTGCCCAGAGCTGGTCTGAACTGAGATGTGCCACAAGAATAAAACACACACAGCTAGACTTCCCAGTCTCTGTACGCAAAAGAGAAAATAAAATATCTCATTAATCGTTAATACTGATTAATATTGAAATGATAATATTTGGGATATACGGAGCTAAATAAAATTTACAATGAAAATTCTTTACACAGCTTGTTGCCCATTGCTCAGTGGTTAGGGTGCTGGCCACATACACCAGGGCTGGTGGGTTCGAACCCGGCCTGGGCCTGCTAAACAATGACAACTGCAACAACAAAAACAACAACAAAATAAAAATAGCTGGGAGTTGTGGTGGGCACCTGTAGCCCCAGCTACTTGGGAGGCTGAGGCAAGAGAATCGCTTAAGCCCAAGAGTTTGAGGTTGTCGTGAGCTATGATGCCATGGCACTCTGCCCAGGGCGACAGCTTGAGACTCTGTCTCAAAAAAAAAAGAGAATTCTTTTCACCTTTCTTTTACTTTTTCGAATGAGGCTACTAGAATGTTTCATATTACATATGTGGATTACACTATATTTTTATTGGACAGCTGTGTTCTAAAGTCTACATATTGCCCTTTTGTGACTTATTTCCCTGGTAATAATTTCATTAAAATTAAATTGAGGAAGGATTTAGTCTGCAATAGAGTCAGCTCTGGGCCCCCAATATCCTGCAGTGAGAATTCCTCTATGGTTCTCAGGCTTCTGTAATTCCAGCAAATTCCCTCTTCCGTCCAATAAAATGCAGATTTTGTCAGATAGCGTTCATTTCTCACAGCTTGCTTGAATAATAATAATGATAATTATACTAATTTATAACGTGACTTTAACACTGCAATTTAACCCAGTCTGTGAGACTGAATCACAAACACTTGACATTCTTTAAAGCTCTCAATTAATATATCAGACTGAATAAATTCTACCTAATAATTTATATTCCCATGGAATAATTTATATTCCCATGGGTAGACTGCCTGAGCCCAGGAGTTCCAGTCCAGCCTGAGCAAGAGTGAGATCCTGTCTCTAAAAACAGATGGGTGCTGTGGTGGGCACCTGTAGTCCCAGTTACTTGGGAGGCTGAGGCAAGGGGATTGCTTGAGCCCCAGAGTTTGAGGTTGCTGTGAGCTGTGATACCATAGCACTGTATTGAAGGCAACAAAGTAAGACTCTGTCTCAAAAAGAAAAAGAAAAGACCCTTCACATTCTCTTTTCAGGGAACTTTCTGGAAACCAGGAAGAAGAAAATAGAAGTTGTTTTCCTGAGAATGGATGACATTGGTCACAGGACCCAAATGAGTGGTTTGAGTAGGACGGCACCCCCACAACATGGACTAATGCTTGGCCACACCGTGGAAAACTCTTCCTAGCCTTGAGGCTTATCATCTATTCACGGTTCAGAGGGACCCAGGGTTAAATATGACGTTTCAGGTTTTTTTGTTTGTTTGGGGGGAGTGTTTTTGTTTTTTGTTTTTGAGACAGAGTCTCATTCTATTGCCCCAGGATAGAAGGCCATGGCATCAGGCTAGCTCACAACAACTTCAAGCTCCCGGGTTCAAGTGATCCTCCTACTTCTGCCTCCCGAGTATCTGGGACTACAGGTGGCTATCACAATGCCTAGCTAATATTTCCATTTTTAGTAGGGACAGGGTTCTAGCTCTTGCTCAGGGTGGTCTTGAACTCCCGAGCTCAAAGATCCTCCACCTTGGCCTCTCCAAGTGCTGGGATTATGGGTGTGGACCACCTCACCTAGGCTTTTCAGTTTTTTTTTAAAACATATAGTACATTAATTTTTATTAAGAAGAGAAGATAAAGACACAGAGGACAAAACGTGTATTCTACATAAATACACAAATGATGAGAAAAATCACTGCTCACTGTTTCAATGTACAGGAAAGAAAACAACTAGGAAAATACATCTTCACAAACAAGTTTTTCCTACTTGTTTTTTTATACCCCTAAATCCAGCAGTAAATACTGAATGTGGGAGGCATTTGGGAAGATCAATAATGCCTCTAGGCCTGCATTTTGAAAACTGTATTGGAAAAGAAAGGGTAGTAAGGTCTGGCAAGAAGACGCTCTGAAAAAATATTTTTATAGTATATGACATTACAGAGGGTCCCATAAGTTGCCCCTGAAGTCGCCAAACATAGGACAAATGGGAAATTGTAGCTCAATGTACGTTTATTCATCACAAAATTTTACAAAATATTATCTACATGTTGGCCGCCTCTTTGTAAATTTTTGTAGTATTTTTTAAATAAAGGTACATTCAGCTACAATTTCCAATTTTCCCCACGTTTACCAACATTAGGGGGGCTTTGGGGCATCCTGTATATTATATATAAAATATATACGTAGTCAAAAATGTTTTTCCTTGTATTGCTGGAAGCTGTATTCAATTAAAAGACATTCTAATCTTTGCCTAAGAACACGATGTCTTTTAGTTAAAAGGGTGTCCAGGGATGAGATGCTTCAATGTCTTCACGGGAGCTGATTCTGGAAACCCAAGTTCTGCAGCACCAAAGGGGGCAGGAACAAGAAAACGAGCAGAGCCCTCCCGCCGGGCGGCATTCTTACATCACCCACTCGAAAATTAATCTGAAACAGAGTTCTGACAGGCCTGCTATTTTCTTCAGTGCCAAGAGCCACACAATAGACCTTTTTTTTTTTTTATACAAAGCTCTTAAAATGCTTGGAAATTCAGATGGACTGAGTCACAGAACTGTACAAATACTGCACACCCATTCCCGCTGGTGCCCCTGCTCACTCTCTTGGAAACAATACTACATTTTCCCTCTGTTTGGCAGAAGGAGAGAAATATTTTAAGTAGAGCTGGGACTTGTCTGAAAGAGGGGTGACTGAGGGGGAGCACTCTAAATGTGGGGGCCACCCCGCGGTCTTGAGGTCTCGCGGCCTCCAGGCAAGGGTGCAGTCACCATTTCGGAGGAGCTCACTGACTGGGGTCCTCTGGTCCTCGGTGCAGGCCCCACAGCAGGGCTCAGCTCCATGCCCACAGGTGTCCCATGTGTGCATCACACGCCGCATGGAGAGCCAAGTGCACTGCCACAGAGAAGCCACACAAGGAGTCTGCCCGTGGGTGCTGGGGGCAGGTGGGGTCGTGAGGATGAGAGACAGAGTCACAAGTGGGAGGAGAGGGACTAGATGCCCTAAGGGAAAGCAGATCCCTGCAATCTTCGTGACTTTCACTCCCACCCTTTTTAAAGTTCAAATCCAATTACTAGGGCAGTGCCTGTGGCTCAAGGGAGTAGAGCACAGGCCCCATATGCTGGAGGTGGTGGGTTCAAACCCAGCCCTGGCCAAAAACTGCAAATAAAAAAAAAATCCAATTACTAGCTTCCCCCTCCCCCCCATGTAATTGGCAATTGTTTAACTGGGATTTCGAAATAATTGAGAAGTGTTGCAAATGCATCCTTGCACTGCAAGTGAGCGATCGACTTCAAGTCTGAACACCTCTCGGGGTGATAATTTAGCTTGACATTAATGACGGCAAATAGTCTAGCTGGTGATGAGGAGAGCAAGAGGGCCAAAGGCATGGGTATGTTCCTGAGAGGAAAGGAAGAGGTAAGAACTGCTTGAATAAAAGCCTGCTGGGCTACGGAGTGCAGAGAAGGATTCCATTCCCCGGCTTTCTGGAACTGAAGACTCCTTTGGGCAGTAGAAGACAAGGTGAAGGGGTGGCGCCTGGGGCTCAAGGAGTAGGGGTGCTGGCCCCATATACCGGGGTGGCGGGTTCAAACCTGACCCTGGCCAAAAACTGAAAAAAAAAAGACAAGGTAAACTTGAGGACCAGAGCCTTGGAGCTGTCCAGGGACTCGAGATTCAACTCTGGTTTGAAAAAACTATTTCACTTCCTTCAGGTTCCAAAATGTGTCAAAAATAAAATGAAGACTAGTCTGCTGATCCAGCCCAGGGGTCCTCAGCGTTAGCAGGAGGGCTGACTGATTTCTTTGCTGCAGGAGGAGCCACTCTGGGCATTATGGGATGTTTAGCAGCACCTGGGCTTCTACCCACTAGATGCCAGTAGCATCTACAGTGTGACAAATAAAATTACCTCCAGACGCAGGCAAATAGTCCCAAGGGACAAGATTGCCCTAGACTGAGAATAATTGGTTTTGACAGAATATTTAGAAAAGCTAAATTTTCACTGGATAAAGACAGCCATCAACTGTAAAGACCAAACGGCCTTTTGGGTCAATGTCGACAAAACCAAATAACCTACCTTGAAAAGCCAGAGAGAGACAAAGAGGTTCAAGGTAGAGGTAGACCTTTTGCCTCCAAGTGCTGATTTACGGCTTCCAGAAGCCAAAATACTGTTTTAAAATACTCCTGGGGCACCTAACCTAAAGGAGAAAAAAACACACACACACACAAAGGAAATCAGATAAGAGGGACTTTTGCCCTTGAACTCCAGGGTTTAAAAAAGCTGAACAGGTAGCACCACAGATATGCTTGGTGTGGGTCTCCTGCCATGACAATTCTCACACAGGACATGCAGCACCAGGGGCTTTGAAACCCTTCTGCATTCCGGGCTGTGGTGGGTCTGAGTGTTTGTGTACAGTCTGACCTGGCCACAAAGCCTTTTCCATTGTTAGCTTTGGAAGGACTATTTAGTCATGCAGGCCTCAGAGAATAGAGGGAGGTCTATAAAAATCATGTCCCTTAATTTTCTACCTAGATGTATCATATTGAAAATGTAGAATCTGAAGCCAAAGTAAGTCTTAAAAATAATCAGAGAAAAAAAATGTTATCTGTACAATGACAGTAAAAAGCATGTCAGCCTGAATTTGGGTTCAGTGTGCATTTTTTAATTTAAAAAAAGGACTATAAAATTACATGCATTCCCCAAAGTACCTCAAAAGCTGTACAAATTGGCCTTCAAGATAAGATCATACACTCTCATTTCTACCTGTCTCCTGTCAAACAGGCAGGGAGAGGGAAGGACTGGCGACCTGGGTCTCTCTTGATCCCCAGTACAGTATGACGATTTATGATTTCTAAGCCTGAGAATTTTGGAAGCCGGTGAACATAAATCAAGTGAAAAAAATCTTCCAGGTCAAGAGGAAAAAAAAGGAGATGACTTGGTAGCACAGTGTGCTCTTCCCAGACTGAAACACTACTCTGAAAGCTGTCACGAGTAGGCATCCCAGGCCCTTGCAGACAAAAAGGGTTATTTTACCCAGATTATTCCCCCACGTTGCAGGGGAAAAGGGACTCATTTGTAATCATCAAAGGAATGCTGACAGACTTGAAATGAGATTACACTCTATTATACCCATCCGAATTAAAGATTTGTTTTGGAGATCATTCTTAGGTTTCTTCCTCCCGTTCCTCCAATCCCAAATGAGCTGATTTGTATTCACAGGACATCTGAGGCAGACATGAAATCAGACTGTTCGCAAACATGCGTTTCAGTCTTAGTGGCCTGAGTTTTGAATTTTAATGTTCCCCAGTTTTCTGTGTGTGGAAAACTTGGCTCTTGGGTCGAAACCAACTCCGAGCATCACTTCATTCCCCAACTTGTTAACACCGGAGAAATTCAATTTCAGGGGCTTGAGTGAGCAAGTGATAGAGGTGTCACCACCTGGTCAGAAACAACAGGAGGGTTAGAAATTCACATATCCTACACATTGGCAGAGTTGTCCAGAAGGCCTGTGGACATACAGATAAGCCCTCAGTTCCTAGCTCTGTGGTTTGGTCATTCTGTGCTTTAGTTACTAGTTTTGGAGAATGTAGAGATGTAACCTGATGAATCTATTGTTCACTCTTCAAACTCCTTTGCTAACTGGATGTCTGTGAACCCACTGAGGAGGAAGCTTCCTCAGGACAAGAGTGACTCTTTGGAGGAGCCCTTTATCACACCTAGCATGGCATTTGGCACCTGAGAGAGCCTTGAGAATGTTTTTTATTCTTCTCTACAAAACTACCAGGTACAGTAACCATAGAACTGAGGGCTACTTGGGGAGGGTCTGAGTACCCCAAATTGGAAGTCTCAAGTCAGTGTAAGAAAGAGCTCAAGTGGGTCCAAAAGCATTTTATGACGTTAACCATCAAAAGAGCAAAATGTGTTAGAGAATATCTCTTTCAGTGCAAGGAGATGACACTCCCTAAGTAGGAAGACAAAGCAAGGAATGTGAGTAAAGTGCACTGGAAGTTGTACAATTACTTTGTCCACCATTTTTTTTTCTATCTAGCCATGCATTTATCCTAGACTAGGTGTTCTTCATGAAGGACATCCTTTAGTAGTTTTTTCAGTGAAGATTTATTAGAGGTAAATTTGCCTTTATTTCACACTCACTCTTGAAAATAGTTTAGCTGGGTATACACAGTCTGACAATTAAGTTCATGAACTTGCCAATAGCCCTGTGCAAACAACTTGATAAGGTTTCATAACCTTGGTATGTCAATGTCTTACAATTGTGTTCAGGTCCATTGCAGTGGTCTGGCTGAGTGGTGTTCAATATTGCTGCTATTATGTGTCTTGGGGTGCCTTTGCAAGAATGTCAAGTTTGAATTAGAGCAACAAAAAAATTCAAAAATTTCTTGTTAAACATGGCAAAAGTAGAAGTGAAATCAGGGACATGTCAGTCTAAGTTTATGGGGATAATGCCATGAAGAAAATGGCAGGGTACAAGTGAATTAAACATTTTTCTGAGGGGAGAGAAAGAATCACTCATGAAGACAAGTCAAGGCTGCCAGTAATGAGTAGAACTAATGAAACATGCACCAAAATCATCGGATAAGTGCGAGAAGCAAAGAAGTCCAAGTAAACATTGATAGAAAAACAGGAAAATCTGAGCTGAAAATCTTGGCCAACAACTTATGGCTCTTGGATCATGACAATGCACTAGCTCACACAGCACTGTCTATGAGGGAGTTTTTAGCCAGTAAACAAATAAGTGTATTGAAACACCCTTCCCACTCACCTGATCTTGCCCCAAATGACTTTTTTCTTTACCCAAAGATAAAGGAAACATTGAAAAGAAGACATTTTGATAACATTCAGGATATCAAGGGTAATATGACGACAAGTTCTTTTTTTATTTTTGAGACATAGTCTCACGGTGTCACCCTTGGTAGAGTGCCCTGGCATCACAGTTCACAGCAACCTCAAACTCTTGGGCTTAAGTGATTCTCTTGCCTCAGCCTCCCAAGTAGCTGAGACTACAGGCACCCGCCACAATGCCTGGCTGTCACTGCAGTTGTCATTGTTGTTTATCTGGTCTGGGCCGGTTTTGAACCCATCAGCCTCGGTGTATGTGGTTGGCACTGTAACCACTGTGCTACAGGTGCCAAGCCATGACAATAGCTTTGATGGTTATTCCAGAAAAAGAGTTCCAAAATTTCTTTGAAGGATGGAGTAGGCACTAGTGTCAGTGCATGGCTTCCCAAGTGGAGTAACTGAAGGTAACTATAATGATATTTAGCAATGATGTATGTAGCACTTTTCCTAGGATGAGTTCACAAACTTAATTGTCAGACCTCATATAGTTCTGGGATGACAGTTGGCTTTTGTTTGTTTGTTTATCTGTTGTTTATTTCTCAGAATCTAGAAAATATTATTTCACTGTCTTCTGGCTGCCACTGTTGTTGCAAAGACTTTACAGATTACATTGTTTTCTCTGATTGTTTAAGACTGTCACTTTGTCTTTAGTATTTTACAGTTTAAATATGATACATCTAGGTAAATAAAAATTTATTTTATTTACCTTCTTTGGGATGATTGTATCTGAGTCTTTCATCAATTCTGAAAAATTAATTTCAGGATATATTAGTTGAATGTTGCCTGTCCCTCATTTTCCTTATTCTCTCTTTCTAGAATACCAATCAGATGTACATTCTATCTTCATTCCATCCTCATGTCTTACAAATTTTCTTCCATATTTCCCATGTCTTTACCTCTTTTTTTTTTTTTTTTTGCAGTTTTTGGCTGGGACCAGGTTTGAACCCACCACCTCCGGTATATGGGGCCAGTGCCCTACTCCCTGAGCCACAGGCATCACCTGTCTTTACCCATTTTCCTTCATTCTGGAGAATTTCTCCAGCTTTATTTTCCAGCTCACTGTTTCTCTCTTCAACTATGTTTAGTCTGCTCTTTAACCTATCCATCAAGCTTTTAATTTCAATGAAGACATTTTTCATGCTAGTAGATATATTTGGTCCTTTTAAAAATATGCCTGCTCTTCCTTAATAACTTTTTGTTCCCTTCTCATGTTTTAGGTTCCCTCTTTTATTTTGTCTTATTTATTTATTTATCAGAGATTCACTTTGTTGCCCTAGGTAGAGTACCATGGCAGTCATAGCTCACAGCAACCTCAAACTCCCGAGCTGAAGCAATTCTCTTGCCTCAGCCTCCCGGGTAGCTGAGACTACAGACACCCCCATATCTGTGGATTTATTTTTGCCAGATACTATGGGACAATTTTATTAGTTTCTGAGCTTGAGCTTCCCAGTAAAAGGTAATGTGAATTCCAAACCCTCAAAAAAGCAGGCCTCTGGTTATGCATTCTCAGGGGAATTTTTTTTTTTTCCCAATCCTGAGCCCAGGCTGAGACAAGTTTCCTTGTCATCTTTCCTTATGCAAGGGCTGATTTGTTTCATCCTTAAGAAGGTTTAGCTCTTCAAGGTTCTGCCTTTATAGAGAGCTATTTATTCCAACTCTTCACTTTACATTGGTCTAATGCCTTATCTCCTGCCCTCATGCACCTATTTAAATCCTGGTTGTCAAGACCATCATGCACACTCAGTGTAGCCATAAGGTCAGTACCAGCTAACTTCTTTTCATTTCTTCCCTGGATATTTCCTATATTTAATCACTCGCCTATGCATTTAAAGGATATCTCATACATGTTATGCAACATTGGTAGGTGTTTTGTCAGGGGGAATGATTTCGAAACACTAGTTTCACCATATTTGCAGAAACAGATTACAGATCCAAGTTTATAATCAGTTCTTTGGAGCTCCATGGTACTATCTTTAGACAGGACATGGAATGGACAATATCTGTAAGTTCTGGGAAATATCTGTCTCGGCTATATTAAGAGATATTTTAAAACATGACAGACCAGCTTGAGCAAGAGCAAGACCCTGTCTCTACAAAGAATAAAAACTTAGCGGGGCATGGTGACAGGCATTAGTAGTGCTGGCTACTAGAGAGGCTGAGGCAGGAGGATTGCTTTAGCCCAGGAGTTTGAGATTGCAGTGAGCTCTGAGGCTGCCATTGCTCTCTAGCTAGGGCAACAGAGTGAGACCCTATCTTGGAGAAGAAAAAAAAAAAAGTGAGATTGCTTTAAACTACTTGTAATTTATTTATTTTCTTTTTTAATCTTAGTATTAGAAAAGCTGCCTGGAGTCAAGTCCCCAAAAGTTAACTTCTCTTTGCTTTAGTTTCTTCAAGCATTTTTGAGGAAGGGTCTGATTTTATTCACCTCATCTGACTGGACTGAGAAGCAGACACTCTCAGAAAGGACAACCTCTGTCTCTTGGTAATCTGCTCCTGGTATTTTTCTTTGGCCTCCTTCATTCTCTTAGCCAAATGTTTAGTATATTCTGCAGCCTCTTCCTTACTTCTTAGTATGTTGTTTCTTTAGAGGAACAGACGAGCATCTGTGTTGCAGGATATGTGGAGTAACAAGAGGCTGCATGCTGGGTGCATCGGTCCAGGTTCCTTGCCTTCTTTGTCTTAGGGCTCTTGTACAACATACTGGCAAGCACCATCTTCTTTAGAAAGTTTGGTAAGTTCGTGAGTTCACCAGCTCTTTTGGGCCCCAGGCCATGAGGATGCCATGAGGCATCCTTCTCTCCTTTTGTTTTTCCCTTTTTTTCTTTTGAGACAGAGTCTCAGTCTATTGCCCAGGTTAGAGTGCTGTGGCCTCAGCCTACCCCATAACAACCTCAAACACCTGGGTTCAAGTGATCCTCCTGTCTCAGCCTCCCAAATGGCTAGGACTACAGGCACCTACCACAGCACCTGGCTAATTTTTCTAATTTTGTTAGAGATGGGATCTCACTGTTACTAGGCCGGCCTTAAACTCCTAAGTTCAAGGGATCCTCTTGCCTTGGTTTCCCAGAATGGTAGGATTACAGGTATGAGCCACCATGCCTGGCCCCTTCTCCCCCTTTTTTTTAGAATTAACAAGTTGAGTACGCTCAAATTGGCACCCCTAGTGCAACTCTGAACAGATTGGACCTTTTTCTCTCTAGTTAGCTTTGGTCTATAGCAGGAATGTCCCTTACCCAGCAGCAGGTAGACATGGCCAGGGGTCAAGACACCTTGCTTCACAGGGAAACCTTGCTTTTTGTTCCCATCACTGATAGGGAACTGTAAGCAATCCTTTATTCTTCACCCAGAGCATCAGCAGCAACTTCTGTGGTCGTTCACGTTCATAAAAAGCACAGTTTGTGTTCACCATCCACTTCAGGGAGTTTCTAGCAGCCAGTGGCTGGGAAGGAGATATGCAGCTTTATCATGAAGCAGCTGATAGACAACCTTCCTCTTCAACTGTTCTAAGAGTATATCCTTCATAGCTATGGTTGTAAGGGTGAAGGGACTTAATGTGACGTTCTTAGAACAGCGTTTGGCACAGACGGCTTTATGGCCTTGAAAAACTAACAGTATTTTTAACTCACCGACTTTTCTTACTTATGCTTAGGGAAACCAAGTAGTTACTGCCTATACTGAGCAGAGTTTTAACTAGAGATGGTGCTCATGCAGGAGCCAACTAAAGGGTGACGGAACAAGGTACCCCTAAGGGGCAAGGGAAAACTCAAACAAGACGAGACCCAACTCACTTGGTCAGCTGTCTTTCCAATCTGAGACAGTCCTGCCAATGCTAAAATCTTGGTGATTCCAGGATTTCTGTCATGATGCGAAGGCAGTTCCTTCCAGAAAGATATAAACATACCAGCCTCATTAAAATAGTCACACAAAACTTTAGTCTACCCACACCCCTACTTTCTTTGTTCACTGTTCAGCTTGAATGCAAAGAATATGGATTTTTGAAACTGGAAAGGTACTGGGTTCAAATCCTGCCTCTAAATTTTATTAGCAGTTGTGGAGCTGGAGAATAGAGTGGGCAATGCAGGTGGTGGGGTGGGTTACAGGGAAGCGGTTGTTCTCTCAGTGTACATGACCCTCAAGCAGGTGCCTTTCCAAGAATTTTAAAAGTACTAAGCCAGCAAGGTGGCTATGAAGACCATGACCTCCCCATCAGCAAAAAACACTTTGAGAGTATAGCTCCAATAGATGTACACTTATTCATAAATTATATGCTGTTCCAGGCCAGGTGTGGTGGCTCAGACCTATAATCCCAGTGATTTGGGAGGCTGAGGCAGGAGGATCACTTGAGCCCATAAGTTTGAGGTTGCTGTGAGTTATGACTGCAGCACTACACTCCAGCTTGGGTGACAGAGCAAGACTCTATCTCTTAAAAAAAAAAGCTAATAGACATACTGTTCTGTTGTCAACTTATATGTTAATTATAATGAAAATTTAACTCCTTTATTCAAGATGAAAAAGTATATAGACAAGAACAGAAGCTCTAACATTTGAACACTTTTCTCCTGAATCACTCTATAAGTGCACCCGCTTTGGAATGACTGTGATGAAATGATGCTGATGAAAGGGGACCTGAAAGAGCAGGAGTCGCTCCATGAACTATGTGGCCTGCTCCCCACTCAATACCCTCACAGGCTGAGCCCCCCAGCCACTCCACCTCTGCCTCTGGTCCCTCGTTGGGTGGTCTTGGGCAAGTTAGTTACCCTCTCTGAGGCTGAGTACTCGTCTGCGAAGGAGACTAATCCTCGCCTCACAGGGTTGCTATGAGGATGAACCAGACAGCATCTAGCCCAATTAATTTTTACTCCTTCCTTTCCCTTCCTTCCCTGAAACTGCTGCCAGGCTACCCTTTCCAACGGAGCACCTGGGAGACCAAAGCCATCAATAACGGGACCACTTGCCAGCCCAGACTCCTGTCTGCTACAGAAAGAGCTGGTGGAACGTTTCTCAGCTATAGTGACTTTCCATGGAAACAGACTAGCAGATTCAGACACTTGCTCTTCATCTTTCTTCTCCTGTGGCAGCTGGACAACTCTTTCGGACATCTGGTTGTTTTTCTTTGGATACAAGCTGGCTTTTACTCCATAAAAAAATTTTATAGTGAAGATAACTGCAGAATAAAAAGATGATGTGACTGAAGCATAATAAAACGCTGAGGGAAGTGTACGCGTGTATACATGTGTGTGCGTGCACGTGTGAATGTGTTAGGAGGAAATGACAAGCTAGGAAAATACAGTCCTGGTCTCCCTGGTGATGAACCCTGGGGTAGCGGGTGAAGGGGACACCCAGCCCCAGGTATGGGCCCCTGGATGAACGGACACATGGGCAGGAGGTTGCCCTCCCCTCTGGACACCACAGCAGTGGTTCGCAACTCTGGCTGCACATTAGAATCACCTGGGGAGCTTTTACAGCGTACTCAATGGCTGGCTTTCCCAGGGCCAATTAAATCAGAAGTCCTGGGGTGTAGATTGAGTATCCACACGTTTGTCACTCACCCCAGGTGATTCTATTATGGTGCCAGGGCTGAGACCTACTGCTTATCTGAGAGCAGAATCACAAGGTTCAACTTCTCCAAGATAGACAGCTGTGTCTATCGGGACGGAGTTCCCACTCCCCTGGAAGATTGACTGAATTACCATAGATCAATTGAATTACCATATTTCTAAACCTGAAATTCCTAGCCAATGAAATAAATAGCTACAGGTCGGTTTTATTCATTGGGCTGCAAAAGATGTAAGTTATATAGGCTGAATTATGTCCCACTAAAATTCACATATTGAAGCCCCAGCATTTTAGAATGAGACTGCACTTGGGTAGGGTCTTTAAATGGTGATTAAGTTAAAATGAGGTCGTTTTAATGAGTCTCATTTAGTATTTGTGCTTATAAGAGATTAGGACACACAGACCGGGAAGACCATGTGAAGACACCCGGCAGAGATAGTTATCCCCCAGCCAGCGCTGCCAGCACCTTGATCTTGGACTTCTGGCCCCTAGAACTACCATAAAACAAATTTCTGTTAAGGCCACCCAGGCTGTGGTACTTTATTATGGTAGCCCTAGCAAACTAATACAATCTAGTACCAAGAACCACTTATTGCTTACTTAGGCTACAAATGCAGGGATTAGAACGCTGGCCCAGGCCCTATTTGGAAAAATAAGCCAAGAATCTGCAGTGGTGAGTTACCTGTAGTCCTAGCTACTCTGGAGGCTGAGGCAGGAGGATACCTTGAGGCCAGGAATTTGAAGCTGCAGAGAGCTATAACTGTGCCTGTGAATAACCACTGCACTCTAGGCTGGGAAACAGAGAAATTTCATCTCTTTAAAAACAAAACAGAACAACAAAAAACCTTCCATCCTATAGTGACCTTTCTCTGAGGTCTGCATACACTTGGGTACAAGAAAGAGGGTAAGAGCTACCCTACCAGGCTTCCCACATTCACCACTATGTGCCTTAGGGCAAACCCTAATGTGTAAACAGGCAAGCCAGACAATTCTGTCCAAAGGCAAGAGTTCTCTAGGAATTTCAGCAGGAACCAGAACAATTTTCCACCCTTTCCTCCCCATCTTCCCGCCCATCCCTACCCATCAATCTCTTTCACTTTCTCTGAGAAAAAAAGGAACAGAAGAAAAAGAAAAGGAGAGAAAGGAAAGAAGTAGGAGAGGGGAAAAGAAAACCCAGTTTGTCCTCAGCAGAGAAACTACACCGGGTAAAAGCACCCCAAAAATCAGCAAGTACGAGGGACCAGTGCAAACTAAGTCTGAGAGGCCCCCTGAAACTTCACTCTTCACAGCAAGGGAAAATGGAAAGGATCCCTTGCTGTTTACGACTGGAATTTAGGAGGGCACCTGTCCCTCCTCTCAGCTTCCACCCCTAAGTCCCAGCTCACTGCCTTGTCTTCTGAACAAAGCCCATGTGTGGTACTTTATACTTCTGAGGTTTGTTTTGGTTTTTTAAAAAAAATCAACGATCAATTTGGAAATCTCAGCCCCAGTCCTCACTTTGAGAATGTGGTCAAATGAACAGAACTCCATCCCAAAGAGGAAAATGGATGAAAGCCAAGCACATTTGAGTACAAGATTAAGGATCAGAGGCACTAATTTTGCATGAAATGCTCTTGCCTTCGCTGGGATACATTTTTAATGCAGTGATGATAGCCTTCCAGTGGCTCCTGGCAGCATCTCAACACCTTCAAGGATGAGACAGAAAGGGGTGACTGGGGAGCCCGTTTACCAGCAGGTTGGAGGTGATTAGAACAAGTCAGGAGCGTGGAGGGCCAGGAGTAGGAGGCTAGAACACAGCCTCAGGGTTATTAAGAGTAAGATCAAGGCTGGAATCCCCAGGGCAAAAAAAATCAATGACCCAAGGAAAACTATACCAGCTGACAGCGTCAGCAAAAGGCTCAAGGAACAGATGTGAAGAAGAGAAAGGCTTTAGTAAGTTTCCAAAACTCTGCTCTGCCAATCTCCGCTGAGCCCCACACTATATAGACAGCACTGCGAACCCTGACATTCTGGTACTTTCTTTCACATGGACACACCATCCTCCCTCCTTTTTCCCCAGGGCAAAAGAGTCCCACATTCCCTTCATCCTCCACTAGTTTTTGATGCTTCCCTTATTTAGAAAAACAAGTATCTGCGTTGTCAAAAGCTGCAGTCTGGCCCTGGCTATTGTTGTATGGCTCTGCGGGGGAGGATCCACTGTCTCTTTATAGACCTCTGTTTTGGTTTCTACACACTCCTCCAAGTTCAAAAAAAGGAACAGGACCAGCTGTACCCAGGAAAGCAGGCAGCAAGATTCAAGGCCTGAGGGGGGTTGCAGTTAGGTGATCAGGATCCACTGCTTCAACTAAAACATTCACCTGACCACTCATACTGTCATCTTTGGAGCTTTGGGAATTTTCCTCTATGCTGCATAACATGCAGTTAGGGGGTCTCTACAGGTTCATTAAGTTTCAAGTCAAATTATCTAACTTACGGAAGATTGTACCTTTCTTTCACCTAATGTTTTCCTGATATCTCCCTATACAGAATTAAGGTTTAAACTTGCAAGTGTCTGTTGTTTAGGAGGACATTATATTCCTTCTCTTCTCAAAACGATCCTGACACTATCTCCCTAGTCTTCAGGTCTCTGGAAAGCATCACTGATCAGAGGGAATACGGGGACTGGCTGTGAATGGCAACACCACCACCTGCCACTGGCTAAGAGAGTTTTTATTTTTTATTTATTTTTTGAGACAAAGTGTCACTTGGTCACCCTCGGCGTGGCATCTTAGCTCCCAGCAAACTTAAACTCTTGGGTTTAAGCCAGGCGTCCTCAAACTACGGCCCATGGGCCACATGCGGCCTGCCTAGGTCATTTATCTGGCCCGCCAGGTGTTTTTGCCGCCTCTGCCTGTCCTGCTTAGCAGACTTGTCCCCGGGCCCGCAGTCTGGTCCTCCAACAGTATGAGGGACAGTGAACGGGCCCTCTGTTTAAAAAGTTTGAAGACCCCTGGTTTAAGCAATCCTCTTGTCTCAGCCTCCCAAGTAGCTGGGATTACATGTGTCTGCCACAATACCAGTCTAGTTTTTAGAGACAGTGTCTGGCTCTTGCTAGGCTGTTATTGAACTCCTGAACTCAGGTAATCCACCACACTCGGCCTCAGAGAGTTTTTAAATTCTGGAATTCAAGTTTGCATGGAAAGCAAAGAGAAATGGATTTATCATTTATATTATTTAGAAGAACTTGCATCAGGCATTCATTTTACTAAGGATATAGCCTGCCTGGTTGATAGTTCAAGTTCACTGTATATTAACAGTTGCTACAAACAGATAATTCCAAATTTGGGTGGTAACCCATAGAATGTTACAAGTATTGAACTGCTTCCCTAAAGAAACAACACTCTTGAGTGTCTATAATCTGTGAAAACAATCTAATGTTTACAGCGCCAATTGCCTAAAGCAATATTTGTTCAGTTGCAATGATGTCACAAAAAAGGGCTTGTCAGCGTTCAGTTCTTTCTTTAGAATTCAGAGCTAGACTGTGGTTGAACTCAGAACAGCTCTCCCTAGCTTAAAACAGCAAAGACAGAGCTTTTCTAGCAGCCAAGAAAGTTCTATTTTAAAAAAATTCAATAGCACTTGAAAAGCCTGATGCATTTCCCCAGAACATTTATCACAGAGTTCTGATCCTCTGATGCTTGATTTTAAGGGCCATGGTTTCCTTGCCAAATGGGCATATCTTGGTTTCTTTTGCTAGGTAGGAATACTGCCTGGATATTAAATATTCAAAGCAAAAAAACTCTCCGACCTAAGAGTTCTCAGCTAACAATGACATTCTCTTTCAGTAAACTAGAAACTCAACTTCTGGCTTGCCTATGTTCTTTTCATGTACAAGTCTGCACAAACAGGTCTGAGAAGTGACTCAGTTTACCACAGTTATACTCCAAATGACCCTGAACTGGAGGGCCCTACGGGAACTTTGCAAAGCTTAGTCTTGGCATAAGATCCCCAGAGAAGTGGGGACCCAGAGCTGCTTTCCTGGGCTGGGCTGGGGAAGGATGAGGCCTCCAGCCTTGCCAGAGGGAGACGCAAGCCTATTACAGCTGCAGGGATGTTTGTGACCATAAGCCAGTGCACCACTAATGTAAGCATGCACTCCTATAGTCGCCGTCAACCTGGAAACTTCTCTCACCTTGCGGCACCAAGCCTGCAACCTCAGAACTATCTGAGATTCTCAAGAAGAACATCTTCGTTTACTCGAGAGGAAAAAGTTTGTTTGTTTGTTTGTTTGTTTTAATGAAACTAAGATTGAAGAGGGGTGACGCTGGTGCCTTTTGGCAATAAAGCCATGCCCCTGAGTTTTCTCTGTTCCTAGCTTCTCCTCTTTTCTCCTTTTTCACCAGACCTCCGGTCCCCGCGGGCTTCCTTCTCCGCCTTCCTGAACAGACTGAGTACATGGGCACCCGAACGATGCGGGTGGCACTTTAAGTGCAACTCCTCCGACCACAACACGTGTATTTTACAGCACTGGGTGCGGCACAGGACTCAGCTTAAGGCGCCTCTGGCGAACGCGCGCGGATCAAGTTGGGTTCCTTACACCGGGAAACCGACGAGGTCAACATCAGGGCGAGAAACTACCTCACCCTTCCTTCTGGGGGTGAGGGCTCCCTTGCCGCCACTCGGCACGAAGCCACCTGTATGTCAGGGGCTCACACCAGACAAGAACAACCTACTTTAATCCAACTCGGCCTTGCCCGCAGAGGCTGCTGTCCCCAGTCCGGGGCTCACCTGGGCGAACCGCGGAGCGGGGTCTCACGGCCAGGGAGGGCGCTCTTACCGGAGAAGTCCGAGAGCGCTGCGATCTCTTTGGAGCAGACCAGGACAGTGCAGTAGAAGAGGCGCAGGAGCTGCCCCGGCTGCTCTACCTGCCGACGGAGGCCAGGATGCTGCGCGGGCTGGGGCGCGGGCGGCGGGCGCGCGTGTCCCGGCAGGAGCATGGTGCGCCGCGCGGCAGGGCGCGGGCGCAAGTCCGGGGAGCGCTGGGGGTCGCCGGGCAGAGGGCGGCGTCACATGGCCCCCTGCCGCTTCCTGGCCCCGGCAGCCAGAGCCTCCTCACTGGCGCGGGCCAGCCCAGGCTCCCCAGCAAAGGCGGGGAACTGGGGCGGGGCGAGGAGCCCCGGGAAGGATCCGCGTAGTTTCCCCGAGAGGAAATCTCCGCTGTTGCCGCACTGGAGGAAGGGAGGGGGTTAGTAGGGAAAGCGGAGCCTTCGCGCGCCAGGCGGCTGCCGAGGCCGGTCCCTGGCGCGCTGCCCTCCGTGGAGGGCGCCCTCAACAGCGCTCGCGGGGCCGCAACTTGAGCGCCTTCCACGCCCAGATCCCAGCCCCAAAGAGGGCCCGGCACCCCAGTCCTGCCCGCGCTGGCGCGGTGCCAGCTTCGCCCGGGCCGCGGAAGGAGCGCGCCCGGTGCCCGTGACGCACTTTGGAGACAAGCGCAGCCTGCAGCTGGGGCGCCCCGGGGCGGGGCCGAACGGGAGCCGAGGGAAGGTGGGGTCCTGGAGGCGCGGATCACAGTACTGCCATCCCTGTCACCCGGCCTTGAGCCACGTGCAGAGTCACCAAGCACGCACAGTTCTCACCATTTCACAGAAGAGGAGACTGAGCCCTGACGTTTAGCTCAAGCTAGCGCAGCCAGGACGGCAACGACCTGGAGGTCTCAAAACGGGTCAGGTGGCTTCAGAGTCGGTTTCTTTTCTCTCGGACTAGCTTCCTTTGGTTGTCTGAGGCGCTAGAGATCTGACACTGGACCGACATAAATAACCACTCATCGCTAATAATTGGGCTTTGTTTTAAATTGGGCCACAGCATCTTTCTGAACTTCTAGATTACGCGCGGTGTGACCCACATTTGCATACCCAGCTCGTGGGTAAGGAGCGGCCTGTGTGGCCCCGACTTGGGGATATCAGGTCAAGTGCGTGGGGGTCCCGATGGCTGCGCTCCAGGTGCAGGTACCTGCGGCTCCGTGACTGACCCAAACCCTAGGGGCCTTGCGGCGACCCGGCCAGGCCTGGCGGGCGGGAGGGAGGATGGCCGGGCAGGCGGGCGCTAGGCACAAAGTGTTCCCGAACACCGCGGGGAGGGCCTGCCAAGTTCGCGGCGGGCGTGACGCGGAAACGCAGATAATGAGGCCCAAGGGCGGGGCTCCCGGGCTGCTAAAGCCCCAGAGTGTGGCAGGGAGGCCTGGAGAAAGAAAACGTGAATGCGCTGTCCTCTCTGGTGGGATCATCTCAGAGATGTGCCTCTGAGATCCAGGAGGGGTATTGCGTCCCACCAGTGCCCACGCAGGGGCTGGGTCCCCGAATTGGTGTTCCCAGCCTCTTCTTTCCAGTCTAGGGATGGAGGTGGCAAATGCCAAACATCAGTGTTTGTCAAGGGGGACCCAGAAGGCCAGGCACAACAATTTTTAAAATCTACATTAAGGCTCGGCGCCTATAGCTCAACCAGCTAAGGCGCCAGTCACATACACCTAAGGTAGCGGGTTCGAATCCCCAGCCTGGACCCGCCAAACAATGATGGCTGCAACCAAAAAATAGCCGGGCGTTGTGGCAGGCGCCTGTAGTCCCAGCTACTTGGGCGGCTGAGGCAGGAGACTTGCTTGAGCCCAGGAGTTAGAGGTTGCTGTGAGCTGTAATGCCATGGCACTCTACCCAGGGGGACAGCTTGAGGCTCTGTCTCAAAAAAAAAAAAAAATCTACATTAAAATGAAAACCCAACCTTCTCAATAAGCCTCTTATTAGCATGCACGCTCCAGGTTGAGAAACTGAGGCTTGGAGGGTGGGTAGGGGGGCTCAGCACTTAGGAGACACTACATAGGTAATGTTTGCTCCCCATTCGGGTCTTGCCTGTACTTTCCATTCTGATCATTCAGCTGGCTTAGACATGAATTGGGTACCAGTGTGTGGGGCATCTGGGGATGCTGGCACAGGGAGGAAACCGTGCCTTATAGGGCTGGAGGTGGGGGGCTGGCAGCACTACCCTGTGGGTCTGCACTGTTACTAACTGCGGCAGCACCCCTGGGTTTCTTTCTCTGTAAAGCTGATGACGAAAATTCTGCTAAAGTCCGCAGACTCAGGAGGAGTTGGTAAATTGACACAGATGATGTGCATAGGATCACAGAGTAAGAGCTTAGTCAATAGCAGTCATTATTACAGCCGGGAGGACAGACATTGAACAGTAGTGGCAAGCGAACAGAGCATCACTGAAGCCAAGGAGCCACTGGAGCAAAAGAGGGTAATAGAGAAGCTGAACCTGGGGGGGGACGGGAGGCCTTAGGGAAAACTTTAAGGCAAGGTGGACGTTAAAAAAATAGGAAGAACTGGCCAACCAAGAGCTACCAAAAGCTGGTTGTGTGGGGAGGGTGAACGTTCCAGGAAAAGGGAGCAGCATGTTGAAATCTAAAAGGAATCTGTCTCCGTAAAAGGATGGAGAGAAGTCTAAGATGGCCAGAGCAGAGCAAAGGGAAGTGTGAGGGGACTTAGATCTTTGGCAAGTCAACCTCAGGGACTCGGAGACCGTGGTGAGCATTTCCATCTTTATCTTAAGTTGGCAAAGAATTTTAAGTAGAGAACAGAAGTTACTGGATGTGTGCTGGTGGAAAGTTACTCTGGCTGTAGAGTATAAACAGGAGCATCAACAGTGGGTCCTGGAAGTTCATACCCCAAAGGATTGGGACTCACTTGTATGCCCATGTTCATCGCAGCAATAGACACAATAGCTGAAAGGTAGAAGTAACCCAAGTGTCCATCAGCAGATGAATAGATAAACAAAATAAGGTACGTGATTTAGCCCTAAAAAGGAACAATGTTCTGATACATACTAAAACATGGATGAATACTGAAGATATTATATCAAGTGAGATAAACCGACACAAAAGGACAAATATTGTATGATTCCACTGAAAGACCTAGAATAGGCACATTTATAGAGACAGAAAGTGGAATAGAAGTTACCAGGAGTTGGAAGAGGGGAATGGAGAGTTTTTGCCTGCAGGAGTGTCTAACTTGAGGCCAGAGGGCCTCATGCATACTATTTGACACCTGTTTTGCTTATCTGAGTTGGCACCACAGAGCCACATCAATAACAAGTGTCAGATATCCCCAAAAATATGTATGGATCTTTTCTTTTGCTCATCAGCTCTCATTAGTGTTTGAGTATTTAATGTGTGGCCCAAGGCAACTCTTCTTCCAAGAGTTTTTTTGCATCAGCAAAAAAAAAAAGGTTGGACATCTCTGGATGGGCACCAAGTTTCTGTTAGGGGTGGTGAAAAAGATCTGGAAATAATGGAGATGATTGCACAACGTTTTAATGTAATTATCATTAGTAGATTGCACACTTAAGTGGTTAAATGGCACATTTTATGTTATACATGTTTACTACTGCTTAAAAGAATTAATAATGCAATATACCTTAAGCCATTAAATTGTATACTTTAACTGGGTAAGCTGTATGGTATGCAAATTATATCTCAATAAAGCAGCTGCAAAAATCTAACAACAAAAGAGTAGGTGTAGGGAGAAGGGGGCATGAAGTCAGGAGCTTCTGGCTGTGCTGTGTGTTGGTGGGAAGCCCTGATTGGAGAGAAGGGAAGAAGTGCCACACTGGAGGTATGTTTAGCAGATGGATGGATAGCCCATTGCGGCCCAGTGGTTGTGGGCATAAGAAAGAGAAGCGTCCAAGATAACTCCCTGGCTTCCCTCTGCTCTGCCCCTCAGCCCCTTGCTGGTAAATAAAAAAACTGAATCCTAATCTGATCTCTTTAAGAATTTGGGAATTTTGCAAGAAAACCACATTACTCCATTATCTTCCTCTGCGTTCCCCACACTTCCAAGTGCTTTTGTGCTCCCAACCAAATGGAAACCAATACCCCTCCCCTATTTCCTTCTCTCTAAATATTATAGAATCAAACACCTAAACTCTGAGGCACTTAGAGGCCAAGAAAATAGGAAAATAGGACATGCTTCAAAGAGGGGGAACTTTTGTAAAGTCAATCTAGAAACTGAAAAGGGATGATCTTTTCCAAGGCAGTTTTCCACTGAATTATTTCTTCTGTGATGGAATTTCAAAATAAAAATAATGATAATTACTTGGTCCTTCAGCACAATTACAAGAGGTGGAATTAAATTAAATTCAGTCTGATAAGGGGTGAGCCAGATAACGAAGAGTTCCCCCAATATTAATACTCATAACAACCATCTGGATAGATACTGCCCAAGAGCAACTACATCATTTACTGGCCCAATGCAAAATCAAAGTTCAGGTCCCTTTGCTCAAAAATCATGAAGAATTCCAAGGTGTTAAAAGCAGAGCATTAAACCAAGCACAGGGGCTTTGAGCACTGGGCCCAAAGCAATTGCCCAGGTTGCACAAAGGTAGACTACCAGTATCTCCATTTCTCAGATGGGGAAACTGAGGACACAAACTTGCATAGACCATCCAGCCAGGATTTGCTGCTGTCTTGTACTGCAGGGGCACAGCAATTACAGGATAGATGCAGAAGTGGAGGTAAAATAAAAGTGTTCTTTTATGTAATGGCACCACTGGACAATCTTGTCCTTTCTTGCATGAATTGGCAAAGTGCTTTTGTGTCCACAGGATTCACGTATATGGGACACTATAAGTTACACAGCTTATTTCCTGCCTCCCTTGTTTTTTTTTTTAAAGCAATCTCTGTCCTTCTTTCCAGTTCCAAGTGACATCCCTGACATCCTTGAAATCCTGGCTAATGGCCTCCTCACATAGCCAAGCCTATTTTGAAATAGGTTTGTGTACTTTGTGCTTAAACTCCAGCCTTGGGTGTGCCCTCTCACCTGGCCATCAAGGGCTGCAGATGGGCTGTAGCCATTCTGAGACGATACGAGCCATCATTTGTCAACTTCAAAGAAACCAACCTTTCAGCTCAGGAAGAGTGTGGATGCATGTTGCCCACAGCTAAAAAAGCCTCATTTTTTAGGAAGCAGCAAATGGTGGTTTGTTTATATAGAGTTGCCACCACAGAGCCACATCAATAGCAAGGAGCCTGTTCTGTGAGGACCACAAAAGCTGGGGATGCAATAGGAAGGTTGTAGGAGAAGACTCATCCTCAACGTCTGAAGCCCCTTAAGAATATCTATTTACACAGCAGTCAACTGATCTCTGTACCATCCAAAGTACAACTGATGTCTGTGTCATCAAAGGCATCAAGTTCAATAGTGTCTCCTCATATTCAGTAGCCACGCAGGAGACCTTAGGTTAAGTTCCAATTCTGCCCCTGAGAGAGAACCACTCACAGATGCACTTGACCTTTCTGTCAGTCACTTTTCTCACATGTGCAAAATGAAAAGACTAAATTCTAAAAGTCCATTTTGGCTCTAAAATCTTGTAACCTTTTAAAAATAGATGGAGGAATTCAGGAAGTTGGACTAAGTCTCTACCAATTTCTTGACATTCTTTAATGTCTTCTTAAAAATATATTTTCATTTTCACTTATTTCTGCATATGCTATTAATTTGTTTCTATGTTAATCATAGTTTTCTTGTAAAAGGAGAGTTCAGCACAAACAAACCTTTGGAGGGTCTTGGAGCTTTGTGGATGATTGGATTCTGATTCACGGGAATTTTTCAGTGTGGGAGTTCCCAAGTATTCAAAGTGGTACGCTCAGTTCCTGGAGGACTGCATGGACTGCATCCTGGAGGGAGCAAAAGCATCCTGTCCACATAGGCTGGAAGGTGTTGGTTCCAACAGAAGTCCTGAGGCTTCTGCTGGTGACCTGCTGCCTTCAGGGGACAGGGCATCCTGGGCCCTACCAGCAAGCAAGGAGAAGTTTGTCTTCAGAAACTCCTATTCTCTTTAAACCTTCCTTTCTACTTTGGTACAAGGCACTCTGCCATATGGAAGGAAGCGCCCAGGATGTTGGAAAGAAGTAGCTCTGGTTCTAGAAAACCAAGCTCACTCTAAAAAGTGGACATATCATAAGGCAGTCACTGGTTAAGAGTATAGGCTCTGTGGTCAGCGCTCAAGGTCCAAATCCCAGTTCTGCCCCGTCTGGTGCTTATATGGTGGATGGTGGTGGAATTCTGAGCTTAAAGAGCTAATCAAATGTAGAAATTCCCACACAGGTAGCTATGATGGTAAATGCACTCATTTTAAGGACTTTGCATATTATTTTTTTCTTTTTTATGAGACAGAGTCTCACTATGTCGCCCTTGGTAGAGTGCGTGGCATCACAGCTCAAAGCAACCTCAAACTCTTGGGCTTAAGTGATTCTCTTGCCCTAGCCTCCCAAGTAGCTGGGACTATAGGCACCCACCACAATGCCCAGCTATTTTTTGATTGTAGTTGTCATTGTTGTTTGGCAGGCCCGGGCTGGATTCAAACCTGCCAGTTCCTGTGGCTGGCACCCTAGCTGCTGAGCTACAGGCCCTGAGCCTGCATATTATTTTTCATTTTGCATATGATGGTGTTTGAGGAATAACTTTGTGATCAAATACACTTTGCCCTCTTGGGCAATGATGAGAACAGCTTCCAACTTGTTTCTCTGAATGACAGTGGCCCTGATCCTCTGGTGGGACACCAGAATGGGATTTTCCACCAGAATTCACTTCCTCTGAACCTACTTTCTGAATACCCATTTCCCTCCCTACCACTGGTCCACTCTGTTGGCCTCCACAGGCCTGCCTCACCTCCTGGTCAGCTTCCTCTGCCCAGCTGTCCCTAGCCTTTTGTGACATACCCAAGGTTCAGGGACCTGGCTTTCCTCTGAAATGCCAGCCAAATCTGACTAGAGTCCTTCAAGTTCTCAAAGACCTGACACCACATATGCACACAAATCTTTGTAAAAATTGTATCTTTTTCAAAATCATTTTTTAAAAATTATTTTTATGGTGATAAAATATAAACAATAACATAATTTTTGCCATTTTAACCATTTTTAAGTGCACAGTTCAGAGGTATTAAGTACATTCCCATTCTTGGGCAACCAGCACCTCCATACATCTATAGAACTCTTTTTGTCTTGCACAGCTGGAACTCTGTCCCCGTTAAACAATTCCTCATCCCACCCCCATTCTAATTCTATCTCTATGGATTTGACTACTCTGGGTGTAAGTGGAATTGTACAGGATTTAGATTGGCTGCTTTCACTTAGCATAATGTCTCAAGGTACTTCCCTGTTGTGGCATCTGTCAGAATTGCCTTCCTTTCTGCAGGTAAATGATTCTCCATCATATGCAAATACTGCATTAGCCTCTCTGGGGCTCTTCCTGAAAGGAAGAAAAGAGAGAAGTAGTCAAAAATAATCCCTAGTCTGCTTCCCCTGGGTCAGCAGCAGTAAAAACCCCTCAGCAAAAGTCACAGAAGGGTGAGAGAGAGGTTGGGAGGCTGAGGGCTGTTGCACACGGAGACAACCACAAAAGTGACAGGTCCTGTTCACCCAACCCCTGAATGCCCCTAGGAGCTGCCAATGGTGCCCTCTGTAGGTGGGAGTCTTCATTTATGTCTTAGGAAAAGTGACAGTAGCCCATAAACATAAAATACTTTTTTGTTGTGGTACAGTATATATAACATCAAATTTAACATATTGACCATTTTCTTGGAGATATGGGGTCTCATTATGTTTCCTAGGCTGGTCTAGAACACCTGGCCTCAAGCAATCATCCTTCCTTGGACTCCCAAAGGGCTGGGGTTATAGGTCCATCCTGGGCCTGGACCTGTATGGTTCAGTGACATTAAGTGCATTCACATTTTGGGGCAATAATCACCACCATCCAACCCCAGAACCCTCCATCTTCCCAAACCGAAACGTGTACCTGCTAAATACTAACCTCTCACCCTCCCTTCTCCCAGGCCCTGGCAACCAGCATTCTATTTTTTGTCTCTTTGAATGTGGTTACTCTAGGTCACTCACAGAAGTGAAATCATACCTTGTTTGTCCTTTTAGATTATTTTACTTAGGATAATGTCCTTAAGGTTGTAGCATGTGTCAGAATTTCTTTCCATTCTAAGGCTAGAAAATAGTCCATTGTATGTATATACCACATTTTATTGATCCATTCATCCATTGACGGACACTTGGGCTGCTTCCCCTTTTTGGCTATCATGAATAGTGCTGTTATGAATATGGATCTACAAATTTAAAATTTTAAGTGACCATTCTCAAGGGGAAGCTTAAAGCTACTGAAAAGAAAATGAATCAAAGTCCATAAAAGAGGAATTAGGATTAATTAAAGTCAGTTCTGATTAAAGGTCTAGACCAGAGGTTCTCAAACTTCCTCAGTTCATGGCATCCTTAGTGTCTCCATAATTTTTCATAGTACCCCAGGACAAAATGAAAATGAAAAATATGAACTATTATGTTTATTAAGTGGCTAGATCCAAAAACTTGGTACTTATGTGCTATTAATTAAGGAGCAATTTGAAAAAATACACATAAATTAAAAGAAAAAATATTTAATTTACTTAAAAAATATTTTTGAGACAGGGTGTTGCTCTTTCACTCAGGCTGGGAATACAGTAGCATGATCATAACTCATGTAACTTTGAACTCCTGGCCTCAAGTGATCCTTCTGCCTCAACCTCCCAAGTAGTTAGGACTACAGAAACCAGCTACCACTCCTGGTTAAGTTTTTAGATTTTTTTGTAAAAGATTAGTCTTACTATGTTGCCTAGGTTGGCCTCCAACTTTTGGCCTCAAATGATCCTTCAGCCTGGGCCTCCCGAAGTGCTGGGATTATAGGCATGAGCCACCTCACCTGGCCTTGATTTTATTATTATTATTATTATTATTATTATTATTATTATTATTTTAAAATGTTTCTTTGTGTAGTTCCAGCTGTGGGAATGGGATTGATTGTATTTTTGAAAAAGCATAAGTATATACTAATGAGTCATGTATGCCTGTTGGGCATGTTATTATTTCTTCAGCCTTGACATCAGATTGGACACCATCACCCTCAATTCCCCTCCCCAGTTGATCTTTACTTGGTGCTTGCTTTTTATCATGGTGACCACTGGAAACCTGATTTGCAAAGCTGTGACATCACCTAAAGGCATGGTGAAAATGTGAACTACTTTGATAGTTTTCCCAATAAATAACAGATGTCAAGAATAGCTGGCTCAGTGCTGTAGCACAGTGGTTACAGCACTGGCCACATACACTAAGAGTGGTGAGTTCGAACCCAGCCCGGGCCAGCAAGGCAACAATAACAACTGCAACAAAAAATAGCCAGGCATTATGGTGGGCGCTTGTAGTCCCAGCTACTTGGGAGGCTGAGGCAAGAGAATCGCTTAAGCCCAAGAGTTTAAGGTTGCTGTGAGCTGTGATGCCACAGCACTCTACCGAAGGTGAGACATAGTGATGCTCTGTCTCAAACAAACAAACAAACAAAAAAATAGCTGTATTTCCTTCAACTTGTAAGAATATTCCAAGACAAATTTTGAGTTTCTTGCAATGCTCTGGTCACTTTGGTGCCCACTTTGGGAACTGCAGACCTAGGCAATTCAAATGTTACCAAGAACTTACTTTCAGGTGCTGCATGAATTATGACTCCGGCACTCCTTACCCGCCAGACACACTGGCCTTCTTGCTGTCCCTTGCCCACTCTGCTCGTGTTCCCACCTTACTGTCTTTGCATCTGTGGAGCTTATAATTGGAACGCGCTTTCCTCACAGGTTGCCACGGCTTTCCTCCCTAACTGACTGGGGTGCCTGGAAGCCCCTGCTGTCCCCAGGTATCCCTTACCCCTTTACTCACCTTCAGAGTGGTGACCTGCCTGCCATTCTCTCAGTCTTCCTACACCTTAGTGGATGATTTGTTCCCAAACCATCCTCTCTGAAAACACAATTACATTTGAAATTGGTAGTCCAGCATTACTTTAATAGTAACAAAGCAAAAGCACAGAGTTGATGTAATTTAAACGTTAATGCACAAAAAGGAAGCAAACTGAGCAGTAAAGACTAAAAAAGAAGTAAATAAAATCATGCAAATTCATGAAATTGTTGCAATTTAATCTAGCAAGCCAGGATACTCTGAGGGGAGATGTGAAATGAGATGGCAATGTAGTGACACTGGCACTCTGTTACTCCTGGAGACCCAAGAATCCAAATTGTTTCCCCGCAGGGGAAGAAACAACTGCACCTCCTCCTGGGAAGAACTGCAAAGTCAAAGTCAAATTGCAAAGAGGCACTCACATCGGCATGGGAGGAATTTGTGTCCATATTTTGCAATCTACCACCATCCGTTT
This sequence comes from Galago senegalensis, assembly GCA_963575145.1. Lineage (NCBI taxonomy): Eukaryota > Metazoa > Chordata > Mammalia > Primates > Galagidae > Galago > Galago senegalensis. The sequence continues at coordinate 6,175 of CAUYTI010135682.1, read as the reverse complement.
CTCATTAATTTTTGGTGCTATCTTTAGCATACACCAAGTTCCTATAATGTCCTCCAGGTTCATCCATGTTGTTGAAATGGCAGGATTTCCTTTTTTTTTTTTTTTTAAGAGATGGCGTCTCTTACTCTATTGCCATGGTTGGGGTACTGGAGTGCAGTGGCTTGATCATAGCTTACTGCATCCTCATTTGGGGGGGTTCAAGAGATCCTCCTGCCTCAGTCTCCCAGGTAGCTGGAACTAACAGGTGTGTGCCACCACATTCAGCTAATTTTTTAGATGTTTTTTGGAAATGGGATCTCACTGTGTTGCCCAGGCTAATTTGGAACTCCTGGGCTCAAGCAATCCTTCTATCTCAGCCTCTCAAAGTGCTGGCATCACAGAGTTGAGTGACCTCCCCTGCTGATTTCCTGGATCCCTTTGACGTGCCCTGATTCTTTTGTTTTTGAAGCTTCTCTTACTTTCTGGTACTATAAGATGGTCCAAGCTTCTGTGTTCCTTATGTCCAGCTCTAGACTCAGTCGTCTTTTCCAAGGGGCCCTGATTCTTAATAGTAGTATTAGAAACCAAGATCTGGACACTGGGTGTGCTCACTGCTACTGAGGTATCACTGCTTCTAGGCCCTGTCAGTGAACAGAGCTAGGACATATACGCACACGTACAAACCCAGGTAGAATACATAGCTATATTTATTTCCATATCTGTCCATCTCTATATTAAGCTAAACATGAGATTACACTGCTATTTATAACTCTAATCCAGCACCACAGGGTTTATTCTAGCCTTACCCTCCTGCTTACATTAACTTCCCTCTCCAACACTGAGAAACTTGGCTGTCACCATCCCTCGTGCATTTACTTACCTTTCAATCTTAGGATACACGAAAAGCAGTTTCAGACTTGTTAACCCTTCCCTCCATGACATAGGTCTGTTTGAGGGTCTGAGTTCCTTCCCACTGAGCTCTTTATTTATTCTTTTACCCCTGCCATTCTGATTGTTATAACTTTGAAGTGGGTCTACATGCATGAAACAAGATCCCCTTTAGTCATGTCAGGTTGACTTAGCTATTTTGTGGGCCTCTATTTTTCTATATGGATGTATCATGGTTTTTTTTTTGTTTCTTAATTTTTATTGGAGTGGCAATGATTTTACAGCTTGCTTTAGGAAGAATTTACAATTTCGTGACACAAAGGCACTCTTTGATGAACATAGTATGCCTTTTTGTTTAGTTAGATCTTCAATTACAATTTCCTCCTTAGCAGTGTTGTGTATTTTTTACTTTAATTCTGGGTTTTTTCCTTCTAAAATGTTTAATTTTTGATTACAATTTGAAATAGCTATCGCTAATGTAGAGATAATCCTACTGATTTTGGTAACTTAATCTTTTAGCTGACCCCCTTGCTAAATGTTTATTGTTTATATTTCTGCAGAATTTTCTAAGTAAATGACAGTCTTATTTCTTATTTTTTTGTCTTATCTCACTAACTAAAACTTCTTGTAATAGACAGTAGCATAGTGGGCACTTCCGTCTTTTCTATTGTCCCTAGTCATAATTTTTAATCTGAAAAAGAAAACCCAGGAACAACCAGCTTTTGGTTTACGAATATTCTGTAGTGATTTTTTTCATTGTCCTTGATATCTGTTTTTACCATTGTTTCTTTATGATTTCTTTGGGCTGTTTCCATTTTGTACTTTTTCCAATTCTTGATTTAGAACATTTATTATTAGTTCATTTGTTTTCAGTATTTCTTGCTTTTGCTAAATGTATTCAAAGTAATACACTTTCCTCAAAGAACTGTGACCCACAGGTTTTGCTACACAAAGTGCTCATTTTGTTCCATTCCAAGTCTTTCATAGTTTCTCTTACGCTTTCCAAGAATTATTTAGTACAGAATTCTACCCCCTAGATCTACGGGATTTTTTTTGAAAAGCCTGTCTTCTTATGATCAATCTCTAATTTTATTGCATTATAGTCAGAGAACATTGTATGATGTTGATTTTTCAGAATTTATTAGAGCCTCTTTTATGGCATAGAATACAGTCAATTTTTATGACTGCTCCATATTGACTTAAAAATAACTTATATTCTCTATTTGTGGGTATAAAATTATCCTACAACCTATTAATTAGAATACTTTTTTATTCAAAAATTCCTTTTTATTTCTGTTTAATGATTAAGACTAGTCTAAACCAGTCTTTACAATTACTTTGAAACACATCATTTGATATTTTAGTCTGTAAACTAGGTATGAATTTTGGTATACTTTTCTGTTTAAAGCATAGGGTCATAAACTCATCAATGTAGTACTTTTGAGTCATCCACTCTGAGACCTTCACCATCGACATCACACATGGTTCAGTGAGGATATGGCCCCTGTAGGCAATGTCCTAACAGGATCAGTGGGTGCTTCCCAGAATAGATTTGAAAGTGTATTTTTTAAAAATTGAGTCATGTCCCAAAATTATAAAATGTAACGTATGGAATTATGGCTGGAATTCAAAGGCAGATTTATGTACAAAGTTCAGAAGTTCTTCTTCTCCTTTGACCAATGGCCTACTCATTCTAGCATTCAATGACACAGTGACTAGAACACAGCTAACGGAAATTTATTTTGGGAGTTGTGATCTCCAAGTGTCCTCTTTTAAACATGTTCATGGGTGATCTGGCATCACTGATTCATGGCATTGTGTTAAGTTAGTCAGTAGCACGTATTTGCACTTTGAGCCACACTTGCCACAGGTATGCTTCTGGCTAACGCTGGGATGGGCCAACTTCTGATGCTTTAAGTTGGTGTTTGAATACACTAGAGTATCCTAGCTAGGCAATCTTGCTAGTTTCTCATCATCTCCAATTCTTTGTAAAGCAAACCAACAAACCAGAGATGGTAATTTGCCCAAGGTTACACAAACAGAAACTGAACTCAGGGCTTTTGACTGTTTTCTGAGTCTCTCTGCTGCCTCTTTTGTTGTGTCCCCCCTGGCAGAAAACAAAGTTGGAGGTTGGCAGTTAATCAGTCAGAATTATGTCTATCTTTACTAATAAGAGCAACGCCCTTTACAGCCTGAATTTTGAACATATTCCCTTAATATTGCTGCATCAGCTCAAGTTGGCTGTGGCAACTCCTGCCTAAACTGCCTATATCAAAGGCATTTCCACAGGAACAATCCTCTTGCCAAGCCAGAGTCTCAGGGTCAACATAATGTGCTTTTTCTAGTAGAAACTCTGAAACCCCTCAAAGGGAAGAAAAGACCATGTCCTCAGATCCTCAAAACACACCTGCTTATAGACAACCTAACAGTATTTCCTTGGACTAGATAATAACCTGAAGGAGAATTCTGGGAATCACCAAATTACTCATCTAATGGGCTGGTTTATGATTTATTTGAACACATACCCAAGTATTGATTAAAGTTGTATTTAAAAAAAAAGAACAAGCCTGTTTTTACTTATTTTTAGCTCCATTTTGTTTCAAATCATTTAATGTGGCCCACAAATCCATTAATAACATCTTACAAAACCACACTGTACTCCCTCCCAACCCCCCCCCCCGCCACCCCATCAAGGCAGTTTTTCACACATTGCATCATTTGCAGTTCATAACCGCACCAAGGAATTGGGTAGGGGCTAGCTTTGCTGTCTCCATTTTAATGACAGGAACTTAGATGTGGAGACCCCATGCTGTCTAGGAAGGATTTTTAGACAGTTACTTGTTACTTTGTTTGACCCTCCCACCTTTGCAGGGCACAGAGTGCCAGTACTCTCACCACTTAGGGGAAACCTGGGTAGCTCATCTGGGACGACATTCTATGATACAAGCTGATCTGGTTCTGGTTGTGACATAAGGTAAAGGTCAGGGTTGGGCCCTTACCACACAATCCTTGGCCCTGGTGCTCGCAGGAGGACCTCCCAGGAACAAGCCTGTCTGACATTTAGTCAGAGGGAACCCACCCCTGAGCTCCACCCGCTGGACCTCAAGCTGGCAAGATACTGAATCCTGCTGGATGTAAGGAGCGTTGTTCAAGCGACACCGTTAGGGCGACCACAGGTCAAGAATAACTCTTTTGTGCTAGGTCGACGGGTCTGCGGGTTTTTCCTGCCAAGCACCCGCGAGAGAGCCGGCGGGTGCAGGAAGCACGCCCCGGGGGTCCCCAAGCCACAGCAGCTGGACTGCGGTGAACTGGAGAGGCCGCTACACCTAACCGCGAAGGAACCAACAGGAACAGCAGACAACCTGCGCAGTCCGGAACTCCAGCGTCCGGCCAGCCCGCCCCTTCCTCTAGTCCCGCCCCTTCCTCCGGTCCCGGCCTCCACGGGGCCCGCCCCTTCCGCCGGCCCTCGCTCCCGAGGCCCCGCCTCTTCCTCGAGTCCCGGCTGCTGCCTAGCGGCATGTGATCCTGGGGCTCTCGTCCGCTGTCTGTGCGCGTGTTCTTGCCTGGTACCCGAGGTGTGTGATTTTCGTCACGCCTCCGCCCTGTCAGTCATGGGGGTCCCCAAGAGGAAGGCCCTGGACAGACAGGCTTCCTCTGCAGCCAAGCAGGCTCGCACTGAGGAGCTCACGGGAGTGCGGTTCAAGGCTCAGCTGAAGGACCCGCAGGGCATCGGGCCAGGTAGGTGCTGGGCCCCACGCCCAAGACAGGGAGCGCGTGCTTGTGAGGTGACCTCCCGGCCTGGGTCTGAGTGAGACCACCAGAGCCTCTCCTTTCTGTAGCTTTTGGGTCACCTAGGGTCAATGCCAAGCCTCCAGTTTTGCAGGAAACTGGGGCCCTGGTGACCAGGCGTTCAGGGTCCCACATCTTCCGAAGCAGCTGCAGGACTGCGTGCTGCAGTTCCTTGCCCTAGCCTGTCAGCACCAAGAGGAGGGCCCCGACTTGCTTGGCTCTGACAGTTTCATGTGACTCCGTATTTCCCTTGTCTGGGAGGCATCCCTTAACAAGCTCTAAGACTTCTTTGTGGCAGCTGTCAGGCAAGTGTTCTACTCATTGACACAGCACATGTGTATAAAGTTCTTATTGAGTCAGCAAAGGCTAGCTCCGTGAGACAGTATGCTACTCCTTGAGGCGTCAGCACCATTTTGGTAACATATAAGAAGCTGCCAGAACCCACTACAGCAATTTGTCTCTTGACCAAGATTAGACCAGTGACTGAGATGAAGCAAATTCTATAATTGAATTTCACCTTTTGTAAAGTATGACCACCCTTCACAACTGCTTGTAATTCTTTGGAAAGTAACACCATTGGAAAAAACATAGTTGAACTTGGCTGCCATGTGGAAATATTGTGTTGTCAGGTTATAGGAATTATTAAATTAATGGTCAGAGTCTCTTTCAATTTCCAATTTTTCTCCTCTAGATTTTATTTCTAAAATTTGATACCTGCACCTGCTAGTCATTGTTAGGAAGATGACACCTATTTTAGCACAGAATTCTACATTTCACTATTCATTCAGTAGTTACTCGGGTAGAGAGAAAAATGCTGAATAAAAGTCTGACACTGATTTTGCCATAGTGGGGCTTACAGAGACAGAGTCAAGTGGGGAAGGCACATAGCAATCAATAAAATTACATGCATACAGTTTAAAGCACAAGTCCTCCAAAGGAGAGGTACATGGTACATGGTACATGAGGGTGCCTAAAAGGCTTTGGCTCTTTCCCTTCCCTCTTGGGAAATCACAGATGGCTCTTTTGAAGAAGTAGCTTTTCAAAAAGGTGGTAGTATGGTATGGGGATGGGAACCTATCTGACTGAAAAGAGAACATGTTAATTTATAGAAAAGATGTAGTATCCATGTTTCATAATCTTGCACACAGAGCTCTGTGACATTCAGGTGCTGTACATGTATCATTTGAACAGGTGTCAGAAGGAAGCCTGGGTTGACAGGAGATAGATACAGGTGAAGTAGTCAAAAGATGGGGCAAGGATGAAGTCAGTGGGTGGGTGGAAATGTGAATCCCTTATGTGAGGTTGTGTTGGATTTGTGCCTGAACGTGGACTCTATCTTGGATTGTCCTCCTCCCTTTTAATAAGCTGTTTTTTTTTGTTTTTTTTTTTTTTTTTGAGACAGAGCCTCAAGCTGTCCCCCTGGGTAGAGTGCTATGGCATCACAGCTCACAGCAACCTCCAACTCCTGGGCTCAAGCGAGTCTCTTGCCTCCGCCTCCCAAGTAGCTGGGACCACAGGC
>CAUYTI010135679.1:0-13133 GCA_963575145.1 Galago senegalensis | reverse complement strand
TTGAGACAGAGCCTCAAGCTATCCCCCTGGGTAGAGTGCCGTGGCATTACAGCTCACAGCAACCTCCAACTCCTGGGCTCAAGCGAGTCTCTTGCCTCCGCCTCCCAAGTAGCTGGGACCACAGGCTCCCGCCACAATGCCTGGCTATTTTTTGGTTGCAGCCATCATTGTTGTTTGGCAGGTCCAGGCTGGGGATTCGAACCCGCCACCTTAGGTGTACGTGGCTGGTGCCTTAGCCGGTTGAGCTATAGGCGCCGAGCCGAGACACTGAGTTTTGAAGACAAATCCCAAAGTATGAAATGTCCTCTATCTTTCTGCCTGTAGATGGGCCCCCAAGCATTCTCTGCCCTTGGTGTGGACTGTGAGCCTGGTCTGAGGGTTGGGTTGGTGGGATCATGGTCTGGGAATTTTCCTAAGTCAGCTGAGCAAGCACGGATAGGGCCTTAGCTGTCTCCTGATACCAGGGGTCTTGTGTGGGAAGGCTCTTTGCTTGTCTTGGACAGTCACAGAGCACACATGACAGGGCAGCTAGCTGTACCTCCACGTGTGAAACTGCTGGAGCTGCAGGGTTTTGATGCACATCTGCCTTCTGGCTGTGGAAGTGGGCGTGTCTGCACATGGCTGAGTGTACCTGTGTCAGAGCAGGGAGAAAGGTGGACTAGTGCACTGGGTTTCTGGGCAATGTATCTCTGTATAATGGTGAGCGCATACTACAGGGAATGAGGGGTTTTCAGTTCAGAAAATAATTACTGTGAGGTCCGTGCTCTGCAAAGCAGGGAGCCTGGGGGAGTGCTTGTCTTACCTGTGTCTGCACCGTGTGTCCCCTCTGTGTGTCTTTGGGAATGTGTTCTTGGCACGTGTCCTGCGTTAACAAGGCGTTCAGTGTGTTCATGCCTGTGTGACAGTGCCTGGGTCCTCTTTGCGGCTGCTTGATCGCTTTCCAGCTTCACTTGTGCCCGCAGTCAGGCTCTGCACGTGCGCCAATCTCTGAGCGCTCGTCCCGGAGTGACCCGTGTGCGGTGTGCAGGGACCTCTGGGTCGTGTGCACTTCGTGAGCTCGTGCCCGTCTCTCTGCACTAGCGAACACACCTCCACATGTCTGGGTGCACGTCCCTCTCCATGTGTGCACGTTCCGTGTGCACGCTGCCCGCGTCTGTGCGCAGGGGCGCTCCTCGAGCACGCGCTGTGGCCCGCGGGCGGCCAGGGACCCGCGCTGGGCTCCCCGCGTCCCGCGGGGTTGACCCCTCCCCTCGCGCCCCGCAGCGGGCCGCGGCGATTGGCCGCTCGTCCCCTTCCAGCCGTCACCCCTCCCTCCCCCCAGCCACCCGCGCGCCCGCGGTCCCCGCTGTCCCCCGCGGTTCCGGCGAGGCCGCGCCGCGCTGCGCTCCGCTCCCATTGGCTGCGCGCGCCTTTGTGTGGCGGCAGCTGCGGCCCCAGCGCCTTTGAATGTCGAGAGGGGCCGGGAAGGGAGCCTTTCCATGGGCCATCTGTCTCCCCGCCAGCCGCCGCCCCACCGCCGCCCGCGCCCCGCGCTCCGCCTCCCGCCCCGGCGGCTCCCGCAGCCCCGCCGCCGTCCGCGCCCGCGCCCCGGAGCCGCGCCACAAAGGGCCCGCGCGCAGCCGCCGCCGCCGCCGCCGCGCGAGGAGCCAGGATGGTCCTGGTCCACGTCGGTTATCTCGTGCTTCCAGTGTTTGGCTCTGTGCGAAACAGAGGTATCGCTTTTTCCTTTCGGGGTCTGCTTCCGAGCGTGGATCGCCGCAGGCACCGGGGCGGGGGCGGGCGCCGCGGGTGGTTGGGGGCTCAGGGCACACCCGCGAGGACGCAGGGTGAGGGGTGGCTTCTCCCTACCCCCTTTCCGGGGGACCCCCAAGTGTGGGGGTGGCCGCCCTCGTGGGAGCTTTTGTAGTGAAGTTAGGATTTGGCGAATTTGGGTCCCTCCCTTCCCAGCCCCATTTTTTATAATTTGCGGCGGACGTGGTTCCCCCAAATCACAGCCCCTTCCCCTAATACCAAGCCCTGTATGATCGAAAGGAGAGATACACGACTGTGTGTGTGTGTGTGTGTGTGTGTGTGTGAGAGAGAGAGAGAGAGAGGGAGAGAGAGAGGGAGGAAGAGAGAGAGAATGAATGCTTGGTTTTCTGTGATTTGCTTTTTGTAAGGTGTATGTGTGTTTTGTGTTATTTACATTTTGTATTTCTTCATTTTTTGGTCATTAATGCCGAGGGCTGGTTAGCCGGGATCTGGGTATCTGCCCTTTTCCACGCCCCAGCCCCCACCCTCTCTTGGGCACTTGCACGATTTTCTGTCCCATCCTTTTCTCCCCTTAAACCCTTTTTGTGTATCGCCCTTGTGCTATTGCCCGCCTCACCCCGCCCCCCGCAATTGTCTTTGTATGACAGTTGCATTTACGGGTTCAGGATGCTTGGGGGTGTGTGTATGTATGTGAGTGTGTGTGCATGTGTGTGTGAGTGTGCGCGCGCACCTCGGAGAGTCAGACGTGCGCTGCTGTGCACTCCGGGCCCGGCAGGAGCGGGGTATCTGGCCCTCGGGTGTTGCGCTGTGCGAGAGGAGGTGGGAAGCTGCCCCCACGCCAGGCCTTTGCCCCGGGCAGCGGTTGACAAAGCAGCAGGCCGGCGCGGGCTTTGTTTTTAAACTGTGATATATGGGGTGTGTTTGCACGGTCCTTCTCCCCACATCCCCTTTCCCTTACATTCTGCTACAACAGCTTGATTTCCCCCTCCCCCCCACTCCACGTTTCTTCCATTTTCTTTTAATAAAAATTTCCCACCTCCCAAAGCAAATCCAAGATGCATTTAGATTCATTTTTTTTTCTTTTTGTATTCTGCCTCTGGACTCACATTTCTCTTCTTGGAAATGTTTCTTCTGTCCTCTCCCACTCCACGTCTGCTTAAATCCCCGCTGGCTCAGGCCCCCTCCCCCTCCTGCTCCCTCACACACAGAATGATGTCTTCCCTTTGCCGACCAGGGCTCCTCTACCAAGTCAGGGGGGTGGGGTCGCAGGGCCAGCGCTTCAGCGCGCCCCAGGGGCCCGATTGGGCAAGAAAAGGAAAGCCCAGCCCTATTTCTTCCAGCCCAGCTGTTCCCAGCCCCGCGCCTCTCCCAGAACCCAAAAGGCAAGGTTGGCCCCTTTAGGCCTGTTTGAACCTTAGTTTTTTTGTGTGATGATAGAATGATGACATTCTGCATTTATCAAATCTTTTTTTTTCTTCATTGTGTAGCTCAGTGAATGGTCAACTCGCTGCTGTGTGCGCTGTGACCCTTCTGCCTCCGCATTTAGCTGTATTGTGACACCCCTCTTAACCATTTCCTGTCTCCATCTGAGGAAGGCATTGCTATTTAAGCGGCAGTATCCCCTATCTCAGGCCAGCCTAGCCATGGGGGGTGGTGGGGGAGTGGGTGTGTGAGGAAGAAGACGGGGGTGGGGGTTTGGATGAGATCTCCTTGAAATGCCACCCCTCCCCCAATACACAATTATCTCTTATTACTTGGCATTTCCTCTTAAAACGGGTGTGGAACATTACACTAGGCAGAAATTCAAAAATGATTAAGAAGGATGTTGAGCCTGAAAGTATAATTATCCTGATTAAATCATTATCATCCTCATTAATACCACCAATCTCTAAATACCATTGCAGGATGCCGATTTCATGTTTTGAAATTCAAATTGCTCAGCTGCCTTTAAATTTTATTTCTAATTCTAACCCCACCAAAAAAAAAAAAAAAAAAAAGAAATAAAAAATCTAACCAAACAAATTGTACCCACCAGTTAAAGTTTACTTTCCTGGCAAACATGCCCACAGGAAATTCAAGGGCTAAGGGGTGAGTTGGGCTGTGGGTAAAATTTAGCACAATGTGAGAAGAATTCATGACCTTCCGATAGAGGATACTAATGCTTAACTCAACAAGGTCCTAAACCACAATCTTCTTGTAAAACTATTAGATAGTCTGCCAGCTTAAATCTGTTCTTTTTAGTTTCCATTGTAGTAGTGTAGGATGTAGGCCATTTCAGAATAGATGTAGAGAAATAACCATTTTTGTATCTTCATCTTGTTTAGCCGAGTACATTGCACTGTAAATCCCTGTTAAGTGGATTCCTTTTGCCTTGGCTTGGAGGCTGCAGCACCCCATTTTCCAGTTATCTGGGTGGCCATCAGCTGGCTTCCTGGCAGCACCCAGGCATAACTGAGGATTACATTTAGTCGGAGGCAAAAAAATTATTACACATATATATTTAAAGAAAGAAATCTTTGATGACATGACAGTTGCTGCTATTCCATAGCTTCTGAAAAAATTTGATGTGCCAAGGTCCCTGGCTTAAGGGGGAGCTGTGGCCATAGTGTCTTAATTGTTTAATTGTACAATGTCAAGAGCATCTTTGGACATCCGCCCTGGCCCTCAGAGCTGCCCCTCTAACAGCCGGCTCCCTTCTGCTGCTTGCCAGCCAGACCTGCTTGAAAACTGAAACAAAACAGCAGCAATAATGAAAGAATAAGGACCCTACTTCGAGGGCCCTTCCAAAATAAAGTCCCAAGTAGCCTCCCCAGACTGCCATTTGGCAATCTGAAAAGAAAGGGTTGGGGGAAAGAAAAGAAAAGAAAAAAGAATCCCAGCAAAATGGTTTTCCATTAAACAGGGGTAGCGTGTTCTGCTGTGCTGAATTACTTCCTGTTCTTATTTTGTGGGTAATTTTTTCTGTATCAAATATCCTTTTGGTTGTGTATCTTTTTCACCTTTTCTTGTACTAAAACTAAAGCATGATCTGTATTTTTTTACATCCCCCAGTTGACAATGTACAGCGCTCGGTTAGAGATGTTACCCTGCTGAAACGTACTGTGGTCGTGTAGCCCGGGCCATCTGCTCATTGTACGCTGCTTTTGTTCTGTTGCCCTTCCGAAGCATGGTGGGCCCAGCCTTTTTTTTTGTATCGTGTGCATGACGACATTGTTACACACAGAATCCACTAATACTAATATACAATCTCTCAATAAAGAACTAGTTTTCCTATATTAACCTAGTGTGCTTTTTCTCTTGCTGTTTTCCCATTTATTGTCGTATCCTGCTGTTTAGATTTTCCCCCTTGCTTTTCTATTCCCACCCTCACCCACCCACCACCCCCACCTCCCATTGTAAGATTTGAGTGAATGCCTTTTCTTTTTATTTTCCTTTTAGTTTATTTATTTAATTTTTTTTTTTCCGTGGTACTGATATGGTGACTTTAATCTCATTTAGTCCATATCTTTTTACAGTAGACATCTGGGGCCATAGGACGGGTGACCTGTCCTATTACACTGAAACAGCTCACCTGCATAGAGGGGACCCCTATCTTTGACCACATGTGTACTCAATATCTTCCACATTTCATCTTAGTTTCCAAGATACATGGGCACTGGGGTTATGATGCTGGTGAAGAAAAGGGGATATAACACTTAAGTTGAGAAAAGGGATACTGTTCTTAACTAGCAATCTTGTAGCATTTCAGACTCGCCTGAAAAACCCATTTCGAGTTGTGTTTTAACTTTTCTGTTAACTGTCTCATTGATTTACTGTCCTTATAAATCATGCTGGGGGTGATTTGTTCCATGTAGTTAAAACCATGACTTGGAATTTTAAAGTACCCTCTTCGATGTGCATATTGAAATTTTGGGGAACTGCAATGTCAGTTTTGCATTGAGATCCTGGACAAGGAAGATGTTTGCAACAGAAACCAACTCAGACACCTCCTGCCCCAACGCCAGGGTCAGCAGCCCGATCTGTTACTGTAGGAATAAGAGGGTCTGTGCCCCCTGCAGGCTGTAAGCCAGTGAAAGCTGATTATAGTCTCCTTGCCTGAGCGCCTTCATCTGTGGCCCTAGGCCCTGTCTTAAAAGAAAGCCAGATCTCAGCCATTGTCTAAATGTGCATGTGGGGTGGGGGCGGGGGAGATCAGGGGGAAGTCAGGACCCACCCCCAAATTGAATTGGAGAAGAATGCTTAAAATGTGTCTTTTTTCCGTATTGCTTTGGAGAAGCTGGTGGAGAGATATTTTCTCCCCCTAGAGAGGAACCCAAATTCAAGCATTTGTCAGTTACACCTATTCATTTTCAGGCCAGAACCAGCCTGGTTAAATGAGGCATTTTAGACACCGAGGAAAGCAGTTGGTTAAAGAAATTCATGGTCCCTTCAAAGGGTCATCATTTTGGAGCTGCTCCACCAGGGAGGGGCTGACTCCTGGGCTTACCTCTGCTCGGCTGGGCTGGTGCACCCCTGCCAGGCCATAGTGCTTCCTGGCCTTCTTTGTGGTTCCCTGTGACTCTCCTCTCCCCTCACACTGCCCTCTCTGCTCTGGCCCTTTGTTCTTGTGCTCTTCCCAGCCAGGGTGGGAAAGCTGAGCTGATTTACTGTGACACATGGACACACATGGATGTTCCCAGTGGAGGCTCGTGCTATAGTTTGTGCAGGAGGAGATACGCAAGTCTACAAGGCTAGTCCTTCCAGGATTTGTTTCTTCTTTTTTGAAAAAAATTTGGTTTACATGAAACATGTAATTTTGTTCCTAGTTTGAGAAAGCAAAACAAACCACCCCAATGCAATCTCCAAAATAATAAAACTACCCTAAATCAGGTGATTGCCCTCATTTTTGTCCTAGAGAGCAGTGGCTCATTAGATCAATATCAACCCACTCCAAGATCTGTATTAACTTAGTGTAAATATGTCAGAATTGTTTGACAGTACATCTTGAGGATAGGTTGGTAACCTAGGGATAATATAGAAAGCTTTGGTTTAGTGGGAGATCATGTTTTATTAATTTATGAAGTGCATACTATGTTTAACCCAGATAGGTCGAACTAAACACTTACATATTAAGAAGACTTTCCCCCAGACTGGATAATTTAAGAACTACAAAGCCATTGTACTTTATATTTACTCTGTCACCTATCTGACACATACCTGTTTTAAGAATTTTTGTCATACCCTCAAATTAATCTGAAATAAAAAAAATTGATTTCAGGATTTTGGAAAGGTTAAGTGTCCCATGCCACAGACTTTGTAATGAAGATGGAACACAGCTCTTGTTTACAGCTCTTTCTGAACAAGAGAACTTTTCTCTTCAAACTAGTAACAGATAAGGCCCATTAAATTAATGAGTTTTCTTTAATAATCATTTTCTACAAACCAGCAAATGCTATGAATCATTCAAGGTTGGGGAAAAGGCCAGCAAGAGTGTTAAGGCCCTGATATGCAGGTGAGGGGGCCTGTGCCACTTCTTTTGCTATTGCAGCTTTCTCACCCCCTACCCCACTTCCTCAAGTCCTTCCCCTCTTTAAATAAACAGTGGTGCATTAGAACAGCTTCCTGGGTTCCTAGGCGGAGGGAGCAACAGGTCTGTGCTGGATCCCAGGGCAGCACGGAGGCCTTTCCCTGAAGCAAGAGCAGGAGACCACAGGCGCCTAACTCTGATTTAGGGCATGGCTTGGGTTCTCTCAATTCCACCTGACCACTGTAGGACCTTAGTTTCTCTAAGGATCTAAATAGCTTTTGAAAAATTCCTGGCTTAACATCAGATGAATGTGAGATAGTATTTTGTAGTTTCCAGTATGGTTTAGCCACAGATGAACCAATATATTTATAAGAGAATCAGAGGTTAAGGGTGGGGCGAAGGGCCTACCTTGGAGAGACAGATATTCAGGATAATTTAAGAGGAAAAAGCAAACATGTAGAACCTCATAGCCAAGCCACACACGCAATGCCTGTACCTCATGTGTTCAGTCATTCATTCGTTCACCCACTCACTTGTTTGTTCATTTAGTTAATGAGTGTTCATTGAATACCTCCTTGGGACCAAACACTGTGCTAAGGGGGATACAGAAGAAATGGGGACCTGGGTGCCTCCCTTCCTGGGGTTTATGCTGAGGCTGACTGATGAGTGCTCAGAAACCAGACATTGCCTAAAATGTTCTGTGCCAAAGTGCCTAAAGGAATGATAGACTGTCCTGATTGGAGCGATAGGAAGAGCTTGAGGCAGTCCAGGGTTTGAGTTCTAGCCCAGTCTTGACCTGAAAGGATGAACTTGGGCTGCCCCTTTGAACATTATCTGAATGATGACTGATGACCACCACACAGCCTACCTGATAGGCTGCATCTCAGCTACCCACAGGTACCCAGCAAGCAGCAGGTGCCTGGGACATGTTCCTTCCCTTCACTGTTATAGGCATTTACTGGCCAGAGCATCAAATAAAGTCAGAGGTGACCTTGCTAAGGAGGTGGGATTGCAGTGTGCTTCAGAGGATGGTGCAATTGCAGGAGGGAAGAAGAGGAAAGAGTGCTCCAGGTGGGGTTTTGGCCAAGACCAGTGGCTCTGCTGATTTGGCAAGAACTGAAAGCACGTATAGGGGGAATATGCATGTGCAGGGGTGTGTGTGCAAGCCTGCAGCTCATGGGTGCAGGGAGCCCCGGCTCAGTGTTCTGCCTTCACATGGCTCTCCTTGGAGCCCAACTCCAGGAGCTACACAGCATGAAGTGTGTGGGAGAAAAGGCTGGAAGAGATTTTGAAGCCAGTTTTTGAAGGCCTTTGGAAGAGTTTGGACTTGCTTCTTTGGCCACTGGGAACTCTGGAAAGAGGGGTGTTCAGGAGCTTATTCTAGCAGGTGATGACAGAGGGGTGAGAGTAGGGGCAGAATCGGAGGGGGTGGGGTGGGAAAGGGACCTTACTGTGAGGGGGAGTGAACAGGATTGAGTCCATGTGGGGAGTTGCTGAGGGCAGGATGTCTTTGGGGTGCCTGGGTGAATGTAAGGTCGTGAAGACAAATAAAAAAGATGAGAGGCACCGTTCATTTCAGGGAGAAATGAGTTTAGTGTATAAACACATAATTTGAGACACCAGAGAGGCAGAGCAACACATACAGTGGCAGTATCTGGGCATTGAGACTTCTAGTACTTTCAAGTATAGATCCCTGGTTGGGGTGGGAAATGAACTTAAGTAATAAAAGTTCCTCATGTTACATGACACACCTCTCAAAAACCTCTCTCCATACTTGGGTCATTCACATGTGTCTCTGGTAGCTTAAGTCACCCTGTGAGCCTTCTCTCTTGCAACTCCTCCTAGGGAACTGTATCACTCTGTGCCCAGCTTTGTCAGTTTGAACAAGTTTTATTAAGTTTCATCCTTCTGAAGAAGAAAGATCCCAAGGTGGGCAAGTAGCAGAAGTTTTGTTTCCACAGGTTTACAAAAAGGTCACCCCTACCCATGGGAGCCAGAGGAGCTGGAGGGAGCCCACCCTAATAGCAGAGTGGGGGACAGAGGGTGGAGGCCCTGAACTTAGGATAGGTCCTATCTGCAGAGGGAATTTTCCCCAATTCAAAAGTTTCTCTTCCATTGTCTCGTTTCCTCCTGGGCACAAGCTGTGAGAAGGTAATTGAGAACCAGAGCAGGAAACTGAGGCCAAGAGTGATGAAAGCCTTTGTCACCCTCCCTCTAGCTAATAAATAACTGAGCCAGAAGTAGGGCCCCAGGGGACTGGACACTTGGCTGCGGTTCCTGAACTGTCCTCCATGGTCCCACATGCTGTCAGGAGCCCTGTTAAGACCAAGATGAGTTAGAAAGGGCCTTGTCCCTACACAGCCAGTGTGACCAATTCTGAATGCTGGGCTCTGGGTCCACACTGGGAAAGGCCTCTTTCCAGCTCAGGGCCTGCAAGACTGTGAAGGAGGGATTCCAGGTGTGTCTCAGAGGGACAGGGAGGGTGTATGGTGGGCGGGAGAATCCCAGGAGGAAGTGAACAGAGCAGCAGAACCCAGGGTTGAGAGTCCTCTGCCTTCAGACTTGGGCTCAGAACGGGTCTGGCCACCTTGCTGGGTACTGGCGAGAGGTGGAGTCAGCTCCGGTTTCCACAGAAATAATAGGTGTTCCCTTCCTGAGGCTTTGATTCCTATGTCCAGGACACATTTTGCATACTTCCTTAGACCATCTTAGATCCTTTCACAAATTATTAATATGCCTCTATTATTTCACGAAGGTAATAGAATCACATTTTGGAAAGCCAAGAAAATAAAACAAATAAAAAGAGTCTCTTCGGAAACCATTTCTCTGTGGTCATGTTAGTGAAGGGTCTTCCACATTTTTTTCATATCTTTGGTGTTTTTTTAAACTAGGCTGTAAGCGCAGTATATATACAATTTTAGCCTTCTCCATTTCTTAGCTAACTTTATGCTGCAAGCGTTTTTGCATTTTGCCATGTTTTCACCAGCCTCCCTGTTAATGGCTGCATAATGCTCCACTTGCCTAGCTCAGCCGTCAGGTTTGAAGGTCTAACCACCACTCCCTGCAGCTGCTGTCTGGCCATGTGGGGAGGAGGTTGGCAGAGGAGGTCTGACTACACAACACCAGCCCCGTCCATCCACAGACCTAGGTATAAGGAGGCAGATAAGAGAGGGCTGGCTGAAGGAAGAAGATTTGGATACACTGTTCTGAGACCTTCTGCCACAAACATCCACTGTGGTCTTGAGCATGTCCGTTTTCTTCTATCAGGTCTTAGTTTCCTCAGCAGTCAAATGGATAGGTCTATTGTTTGAGCTTTACTGGACTTGCCACCGAGGAAACAAATGGAGAAGCCAGCCCAAGGCAATGGTAATGATAATTACTACCATCCGGATCGGCGGGCCACGCAGTACAGTGACAACAGCCCTGGCTTTGAGTCCTGCTCTGTCAGTAACTACCCATGCGAGGTCCTGGCCAAGTCTGACTGGTCTGCGACTTTGCTTCCTATCTGCCAAGGGAGATAATTGGCCTGATTGCCCCTTCCTGCTCTGAAGCACTGTGCTTTCCTCTTCCTGAGAATAGCACCCTGTTTCCATGGCCTTTTAGCCTTATCAGGACAGTAGCCACGTGCCTTTAGCACTCAATAGGTATGTGACTTTCCACAGCAGCCTGATGGGAAGGAGCAGCCATTGACCCTTCTGGCCAGATGCCTGCCCAGGGCCTGGGCTAGGCCAGGAAGCACACACAGGGCTCCGACCCAGTCTAGGGCTGCTACTAATTCTGGTGCGCAGGGAGTTCTTGACATTGTCACTTCCTCAGGCCCTCCTTTCCCTTAAGGTGTGCCTCTGTGGGGGCCCTCCAGGAATCTTCACAGCCATGAGGGATAGTAATGGTCACACGGTGGCCTGCCCAATGATACCGGCAATGATGATGCGGTATCCCCTAGATCTCAGGTCTCACCGAGCCCAGGAGGAAGCGGTGGCTGCTGACTCAGCACCAGTCTGCCGGTGGAGAGGGGGTGGAGAGCTCTGAGGCTGGGAGGAAGTGAGAATTCAGCCAACACCTGTCTCAAGGAAGGGCAGGAAGCTTTGGAACAGCTGCTGCTCCCCCTCTGGGGCTGAGGGTGGGTGGAAGGGGGTGGAGGCTGCACTCTCCCTGTCTTCTCTCCTTCCAGCCAGCCTGCTTAGCTCCAACTCCCCTCCCATTGGGGGCTGCCTGCCCCCAGGGCTCTCCCTGTCCTAGAGTCACTGCTTCTACTCCCAGGTCCATGGGGGCCAGTGGGTTACTGTGCTAACTCCCACCTTCAGGGTGGGCACACTGGCCTTCCCTAAGCCTAAGGCAGGGCCCATTCCCTGGAGGTGGCAGGAATGGACTAAGGGCTGGGCATAAGGGTGGGCTTGCTGACTGGAGCAGGAAAATAGGATTCTGGTGAAGGTGAGGGGGAGACATTGGAGACCTGGACCCAGAGCGTGTCCCTAAAACTGCTGAAGGATGGAGACAGCAGAGAGAGCTGGGACCAAGCTGAGCCCTGGGTCAGTTAGCCTTTGTCAGAGCCCTCATCTTGAACACTCAACCTTTGGTGGCCTCATGTCCCTTCGGGCATAGTTGGGAGTCAGTCTTGAAGAGGGGGCCTGGGCAGGGCTGGGTCAGGAGGTGCCTGAAGCTGAGGAATCTAGCTCTCTCCTGCCTGGAGGAATGGTGCCACGGGGAGGGTTGGGGGAGAGCGGCTGACTGGCCCCCAGCTGGGTCCTTCCTGGGCATGTGGGGTGGCAGTGTGATTGAGAAGATGGGACACGAGACAGCCTGGGATAGGTTTCTTTCTTCTGTCCCCATCTAGTCCTGAAGGCCCTGGCAGGTCTAAGCCCCCTAGGAGAGAGGTAAAGGAAGGCAGGCCTATGGATAGGAAGGAGGGAGGTGGTAGGTAGAGACACGCCCTCATGTCACCTGGCAGGTGTCTCTCTTTATCTCCGGGGTACTCCCCCATCCTGGGAGTGCTGCTGCAGGGGAGACAGGACATGCACTCTGCAGAGAGCAGGAGCCTTGATTTTGAGGGCAGAAAAGGGCCTGTGCTTACCACAGGGTAGATGTAGCTCAGTTTCCAGTTTTACCCCCTAAATAAAGAAAAAAGGTGATTTTTATATTAAACTAAACAAGAAACTCTTTTGCCTCTTATTGCAAATTTTACATAAAATTTTCAGTGAAAATACAGAACTTCAATGCCATATTTCATTCAGGCCCTGCCCTGACTGCTGGGGTCATGGTATAGCCCTCCAACATTAGGGCACTTCTGGGGGCACATGACAGGAGCGCTTCAGGGCCACCCAAAGCCTCTTCCCCCCAGAACTAGAGACCCAAGCTGTCCAGTGCTAGAACTAGGAGCCAGCCCTTGGAGTCCTGGTCGGGATTGAACCCAGGAGTGACACTGAGGGACAGTGGGCACATAGGGTCATGATCCCAGGCCGTTTGGAAGTGGCACAAGATCTGGAAGCTCCAGCCCGGTAGTTGGGGATGCTTCATGGTGAGGCACAGCCGGGTGGGGCTTAAAGACAGCGTGGGTTTAACTGGGCTGAGGAAGAGGGGTGGCATTTCAACGTGGTGGCCTATCCTCACATGTGCCTTGTCTGAAGAGCTGAGGCTGGGCTTGGGGTCTGGAGTCTGAGTGAGAAGATCAGGAGGTGGAGATGAACCCCGGGGACAAAGGGGTGAGGGTGACCATCCTGAGGGGGATACAGTCCTGTCTTTTTTTTTTTTTTTTTTTGAGACAGAGCCTCAAGCTGTCCCCCTGGGTAGAGTGCCATGGCATTACAGCTCACAGCAACCTCCAACTCCTGGGCTCAAGCGAGTCTCTTGCCTCCGCCTCCCAAGTAGCTGGGACCAC
>CAUYTI010135676.1:0-58195 GCA_963575145.1 Galago senegalensis | reverse complement strand
ACCTACGAGAAACTGTTCCTGAGCAAGGTAGCAGAGTGGTCCGTGTCCGGAACCTACCCAAGCTGAGCCCGAGACCTGGCCAGTCCTGGACCCTGACACCAATCAATGGGTGTTAATCAAGATTTCTTTATTCCAGGGTTTCATTTTATATATATACAAATACACATAAAAATGCAGTTTCAAATGAAAAAATATTTGACTACTAGAGTGAATCTCTACAAATACATAAATCAGCATCAAATCATCTTGAACTTGTTCCCTTGACTTGTTATTACCATTTTGATGGAGTGTATTCCTTTTCTACTTCTTGCATAAGAAGTCACCAGAACGCCTGGACTTTCATTTAGTAGGTCATTTTGATTAAGTCAGGCTTACCCAGATTAGTTTCCCTTTGGTTAATTCACAGTCAACTGATGAGTATATCTAAAAGGTCTCTTCATTTCTGTCAAATTCTGTTCCTTAGAAAGAAGCCGTAAGTTCTGCCAACCTCATTGCAGGACATGGGTGGGGAGCAGGGTCATAGACAGGTGTGAATACCAAGATGTGACACTCACGGATGCCACTGTATAAGTCTCTCTACCACACAAAGACTAATTCAACAGTATCGTTTCACCCCGAATAATCTCCCTAATTTTTAACCTCTTTCCTATAGCAGCTACTGGTAATGTAATGAAGAAGGAAAAGTTAATAGCAA
Source organism: Galago senegalensis (assembly GCA_963575145.1). Classification (NCBI taxonomy): domain Eukaryota; kingdom Metazoa; phylum Chordata; class Mammalia; order Primates; family Galagidae; genus Galago; species Galago senegalensis. The sequence goes on along the minus strand of CAUYTI010135676.1, from coordinate 57,501 downwards.
ATTTATGCAGATATAAATGTTTTCCAGTAGGTGGAAGGAAAACTGAGGCTCAGAAGAATTGAGAAGGTAAAATACCTTCCCTTGAAAAGATGCGGCAGTGAAATTTGATTTCAGAAGAACTGGCCCAACTAAAAAATACAGTGGGTTTTCTTTCCCCAGACCTCAGCTTGAATCATTCATATTAAAAAAGTTCCAAATAAGGTATCATTGTAGCCAAGGTCTCCTGATCGTGCAGCTGGAAGAGCACTTAGGAGAAGTCATAATATACAAGAAGCTTTAAAAATGTCTTTAATACTTACAATGGACACAGAAAAAGAATATTGAGAATGTTAAGAAAATGATGTAAGTTTATCAAGATTGCCAAGTTAACATTGCTCTAAGAGTTTTTTTATGTGTATTTATTTTTTTTTTTAATCAATCTGTAGAACTTCAAGGCAGCACAGATGTCTTATATTGGACTTACATTAAATTTGCATCAATTAAATGATGTTTATTATCTCATTAGAATTCCATCAATATAAGATGAAAATTCTTATTAATATCTCAGAACGTTCACATGTTTCATTAGACCCTTTCACTAAGCCTCTTTGATTCCTCTAATTTTTTTTTTTAATCTTATATTCAGATCATGGAATTGTTATAACTTTTCTTTAGTGCTAGGAAAGTTTGATTCAAATTTAGTATTTTAACTTACTTCCTACTCTTTGAGGCTTTTGGGTAGTCAAAAATGTTTGTAGTCTTATAATACTTTGAGAATTAAATGAAAGATAATTATATATATCTATATATCTATATCTATATATATAAAGAGAGATACTTTGTAAATTAAATGTAAATTACTTTTATTAAATCAAATAAATTATTTTGCCACAATGACCACTTAGCGTTATCTAAGTTCTGAATTTCATCATTTGACCTTGATGAGGGAGGAATACTGCTTTCCAAAGTGGCATTGAGACTTCCTTGCTGTGGGGCCTGGGATGTGAAACATCACCTCCGTTCCCTGCTGTGAAAGCCACAGTAAAGTCCATGGCGCTTCCTCAGGCTTTGAAATGAGTTTATTTATTTGAGGAAAGTTACAAGAGTTTGCTAAATATCAGTCTGTATTAGTTGAGTATACAACATAGTCCTTGTGTACAGAGAAAAGTGAAGCTTTGACAGATTAAGACATTTTTAAGATCACAAATCCAGAAAATGAGAGTTGGGGTTCAAATACAGAATTTCAAAATCCAAACATTTAATCATTTTTTTTCTGGCTTTATATCACATTAATCACATTTGCTTTGTACTGCAATATATTTATACATTGTACAATTGCTACAAAAGTGTCAGTTTTTCAATTGAAATTTTTTGTTATTTTTGTTTTTTGTTATAAATATGGCTGGGAAATGGCATATGTTTTTAACAATTATTTTATTTTATTTATTTATTTTTGAGACATAGTCTCATTCTGTTGCTCAGTGTAGAGTGCCATAGCATCAACCTAGCTCACAGCAACCTCAGATTCCTGAGCTCAATCTATCCACCTGCCTCAGCCTCCTGAGTAGCTGGAACTATAGGCGTCCACCATAGTGCCCAGCTGGCTTTTCTATTCTTAGTAGAGATGGGGATCTTACTCTTGCTCAGGCTAGTCTCAAACTCCTGGGCTCAAGGGATGCTCTCGCCTCAGCCTCTCAGACTGCTAGGATTACAGGTATGAGCCACCACACACTGCCGTATGTGTTTTTTATAAATCTCAGAAGTGTTCCAGAATAGTCTCAGATGAATCTTGCATATACATACTCCAAAAGTGTTGTAATTGAATAAAAATTGTTTGAAATTCTTTCCTCAATTATCTTTTTAACCTCTATCATATGAATTTTGTTATCTTGAGCATGTGAAATCTCTATTCTTTGAAAGTATATTTGATTTTTAGAAGTCTCAAAGTCATTAAAAATAGATATGATAGATAAATATAACCAGACTGAACAATGTATTTCTTTATATTTCCCTCAAAACTACTTCATAATAATTAGTACATAATTTACTCCTTTAAGGCCATAGACCAGGTGTCCTCAAACTAAGGCCCGCGGGCCACATGCGGCCCGCCAAGGACATTTATCCTGCCTGCCAGGTTAGCAGTCGACTTGTCCCAGGGCCTGCAGTCCAGCCCTCCAACGGTCTGAGGGACAGCAAACTGGCTGAGGACAACGAACTGAGGGACAGTTTGAACTGGCCCCCTCAAAAGGTTTAGGGACCCCTGTCATAGAGACTGTATAAGATCTAGAAAATTTCTATAAAAATTATCTTCATCTTAGGGAAATTTATTTTAAACAATGAGTACTGAAGTCAAGAAAAGAAGTTTACATAGTCTTTGAGAAATATTTTAATAGTCTATGATGCTTTCATATTTGTTTCAAATCTTACTTGAATTAAATATTTTAATATTATCTTCATTAATTTTTTTTAAATTCAATTTCCCATCTAAGTTTTGGGAGATTGGGAAGAATGACTAATCTACCAATTCTCAAATTCACGTTCAATTTTTCTTTGAAATCTGTGCTTTTATTTAGATTAAATTTTTACCTTGCATTTTCAAACTAATACTTCATTGGAATGAATGAGATGATGTACTTTTTCAAAATTTCATTGACCTAGTGAATTGTCACCCTTTCTTATAACTAGACATCTTCCCTGTCTTTTTAAAAGAGTTTTTGCCAGTCAAAATATTTGACTTGATTTTTTTCTCTGCAGGCTTTGTGTAAGTGTATGCACACTCCACTAGGAGAAGCTGAATTTCACCCAATCTAGTATTCCTTCTTTCATCTAAACTTCCTTCTACAGTACTTTCTGTTCACCTGAAATCCTTGCATGCTGTACTCCAGGAACAGAGAACTTATTGCACAATCATTATCACGTACCTATGTATTTGCATTTGTCTTAACAGTTTAACTTTTTCTCTGTTTACTATTGAAAAACATCCCTGTGCTGAGTGAATACAAGATATTTCCTCCTCTCTCACTTAAATACTTTGAGTCTCTTTTCTCAAATTTTCTCTAAGGGTGAATTTCATCAGAGTACAAATATGTTTCAAGTAATTCTCATCTTCAAAATAATAATTACAGCAATCCAAACTGCTTTAATTTCTATCTTACTAAAGATATCTTCGTATTTGTCTGTGAACTTTGTAGGGAAGCTCTTGGAAAGACTCCGTACTACTTCTATAACAGTTTTAATTCCTTCTTCTGTTGGCCAGGCCTGGTGGCTCACACCTGTAATCTCAGCACGTTGGGAGGCTGAGGCAGGAGGATCACTTGAGTTTTGGTGCTCCAGAATGGCTGGGCAACATAGTGAGACTCAAAAAAAAAAAAAAACAAAAAGCCAGTTTTGTGATGTATGTTGGTAGCTTCAGGCACTTGGAGGGCTGTGACAGAAGGGTCCCTGGAGCCCACATGGTAACACAGGAAGACCCTGTCTTAAAACAAATAAAAATAAAATTGTCCCCTCTCATTTTTAAAAGTTCACTTTTATAAGGCTTTTGCCCCCAACTTTTTGCAAAAACTATTCTTGCGAAAGTCACAAATCTCTTTGTCCTCATTTCTGTTGACTCATCAACAATGCTCGAGATGGCTAACTTATTATTTCTTCCTGCATTCTGGAGACAGAGTCCTACTCTGTTGCCCCAGAGAGAGTACAGTGGTGTCATCATAGCTCACTGCAGCCTCACACTCCTGGACTGAAGTGGTTCTCTTAATTTAGTCTGCTAAATTGGGACTTACAGGTATGCACCACCACACCCAAATAATTTTTTCACACTTACACAGGATGGTCTCAAACTCCTGACCTCAATGATCCTCACTCCTCAGCCTCCCAGAATGCTAGAACCACAGGTGTGAGCCACTGTGCCCAGCCAATGACTGAGTGTGATTTTCACCCTTGAACCACCACCTGCTTTGTTTGAGACATTACTTGGTCCTGACATCCCTTTCACATTGTCGGTCACTTCATCAGTCTTTACACAATGTTCTTAAACTCAAATTGTTCCCGCACCAATCTTCTCCATCTTTGACCCTTTTCTCTACCTACCTTCATGGATTATACACAGTTTAGTGTTTTTAAAAATCATTCATGTGTGATGATTCTTTATTTATATCCTTCCTCCTGCCTTCTCTGAAAAGCCCAGACTTGTTTCCCAACTTATGTGACATTGCCACATGTAGAGATGATTAATAGGCATCTGAGCCATAAAAATGTTCAAATCCAATAAAGTAATTTGAAAACTGCTTTATATGAGAACTAAGCAGGGCTGGCAGGCTATTGGGTACCTTTACCTCAAACAAAGTATCCATTCATACAATTGAAAAAGTAGGAGCTATATTGGGTTTTGCAAACTATTTGTTAGGTAAACTTTTTGGCCTTTTAAAATAATAAGAAAAATAATAGACTTTTCCATCAGGTGGAATTATAATTGTTGGCAGCTATGTATAAGAGGTCTTATGAAACAAAAGGTTTACTTAAATTTGTTTACATTTTAAATTTGTAATTTGTTAACTGTGATGAGACTGCTTATGTAAAAAAAAAAATGCAGCTAGTGATATTAATACCAATTAGCCAAGGTGTGCTAAACCCTTTATGGATATTGCTAATTTCAGCTAAAGGAAGATTTCCATAACAAAGTCAGTAACTAACCCAAGGTAATGCAGCTGGTAACAGTAGAACCATTATATATACTCAGCTCTGTCTGACTTTAAAGCATGACCCTTAATCATTCTGCTAGGAGAAGGAGAGAGAGAGAGAACTCCTTGACCACCACCTGGTATTCTCAAGTCCCCAATACCATGACCCTAGACGAGGTGGGAATAAGCAGTTGTCAGTCCAGTCCTGGTGCTGACTGCGGCATGTTCACACTCAGTGCAACAGTCCTGCAGCCCTACAGAACTCTGTGCTGCCCATGTCTATAACTCTCATGTAGCAGAAAATCTGAGTTCTAAGAGTCAGAAATACTTGTTCAGTTTTTGTTATTTACCAGTTATGTGACCTGGAACCAGCCATTTGTCTACTGTGATCTTTAGATTCCATATAAAATATCACAAGAATGGAGAAGCAAGAATCCAATGTACTCAGTTCTAATATGAAGCTGGTAAATGATCTAATACACACCCACCTGAGAGAGAAACTCAAATCAATCCAAGGTAGGGGGGGCAGGGAAATGAGGGAATGAGGAGAGGAGAAGAGGGAGGGGCCTGGGGGTTACTGTATATGGCACATGTCTTGGGGGAGAGACACAATTATAAGAGGGACTTTACTTAACAAATGCCAAATAGTATAACCTCATTCTTTGTACCCTCAATCAACATGAACAAGTAACAATCAATCAATCAATAAATGGAAACAGGTATCCTGTTGCCAGCTTGGTCAACTTTGCAGAGCTTTATTAGTTTCAATGAAACCGTACTTTGAAAAATATCTCAGTATATGGAATTGTAATTATTTCAGATACAGATATACCTTAGTATTCAGTTCCTAATTTATATCATTTAAGCGATCGTATGATGTTCTCATAGTGACTGGGCAGTCTAGACTCTTTCTCTGCAGATTCAATTTTGACCATTAAGGAGAAGAAATTGAGCTGTGGCTTTGGGCGTACTCTGATAAAATGTAATAAGGCATGATTTCAAGGGGGTAAGGAAGTAAGATGTGGGGCTCCGTGGCATAAATGGCATTTGTAACGGTGTAGCAGGCAAAAGATTGGCAACAGCTTCAAGCTTGTTCCACTTGACAGTGGATGTGAGTGGGCACAGTTGGCTGTATGAGGTAGTTCTGCCGCATATCCAGATGTACAGTAGAAAATGGGTCTCAGAAGACATGTGTGCACTTATTTCTAAAAATAAGTACAGTAATACATGCTTGTGGCTTGAAACATTTTTTTTCCTTTGTTCAGATTCTGTACACATCAAATCAAATTATCTCTGAAGACTCTTTGCTTTCTTTACACAGGACTCAGAATGTATTTTACGCCATAAATTTAAACAAGATGGTTATTTAAATATGCAAAATCTTGATATAAACCATAGCGAGTACATAAAAATTTATTTTTGTTTAATAGATTTATGTCTAATTAGTTGACCAATGGGGGGTGATGCTAATAATGCCAGACACTGAAGCAAATGGTATTTTAACAGCATGGGGTTTCCAATAACACAGGAGCAGCCTACAGAGGCATTATTCCGTCCAAGACCACAAAGCCCCCCTGTGGTGGCAGCTCTGCATTATTTAAAACCAGTTAATCATCTTACTCGTGGGCATTAGACACCTTCAGAATGGTCTCTGCTGATGAGCTGTTTGTCCCTACACTGTGGCTGTCTGTATCTCCCATCATCTGTAAAACTCAAGCTGATGATGTTTAGAGATTTCACAAAAGTGTAGGAAATTCCGTTCTCTGTTTAATCCCTACTAAAAAAAGATTAGATTCTACGAATGCATTCATACTTACGGTCCACAATACCTTTGTCAGACACCTTTTTATTTTATAATTGTTTTGCTCTTGCCTTAAGCTGTTTTTAATTTTTTTTATTTCAAAGTAATATAAGGGTACAAATTTTTAGGTTCCATCATTCCCACTTCCAAGGTAAAGTTCAAGTTGTAGAAGAGTGCCTCACCCATGGGGCGTGTTGAACACCTTCACACCGTGCACGTTAGGTGAGATCCCGCCAACTGCCCTCCCTGCTTCCACCAATCACCCTCCCTCCTCCCCTACCCTCCCTCTTACTAGACTATTATTTGTGTTTTATCATTTGTGTGGGCATGTTATATATTGGTTTTATATCAGCATTGGTTATATATATATATATATATATGTTTATATATTGGTTTTATATTAGCACTGAGCACATTGGATTTTTGTTGCCATTCTTGAGATGCTTGACTAAGAAGAATGTGCTTCAACTTCATCCAGGTAAACATAAAAGATATAAAGTCTCCATCTTTTCTTATGACTGAATAGTATTCCAGGCTATACATGTGCCACTAGGTATCTACCCAGAAGAACAAAATCATTTCACCACAAAGACATTTGCACCAGAATGTTTACTGCAGCTCAATTCATAATTGCCAAGTTGGGGAAGCAACCCAATGCCCATCAAACCCAGAAATGGATTAGCAGTTTTTGATTTTGAATGGTAATTGTTGGAGGAGTGACTGAGGGAGAGAAATATCTGTTGACCAAGCTGGTAATTTTTCCACTTTTTTTTTGCAGTTTTTGGCTGGGGTTGGGTTTGAACCCACCACCTCCAGCATCTGGGGCCGGTCCCCTATTCCTTTGAGCCACAGGCATTGCCCTATTTTTCCCCTCTTCATGTTCACCCACGGGTGTATAAGTACTCTAAGTTTTATGAGCTTGATCTCACCTTTCCACAATGCAGTGACAAGGGGTGTGTACATATTCTACCTTATGCAGCAGAATCAGAAGTTGATCACATGACTTCATTGCCTAATTCAAATGAGGAAAACAACCTTATTTAGCTAAGTCTTCATAAGGAGTCTATATAAGAAGTAAGCACATAAACACATACATGCACACGCATATAGACATGCACACACATCGGAGAGCTTTGTAAGCACAAGTGACATTCCAATTCCTGTGCAGCTCTATCTTATAGGTATAGGATGTAGACTCAAAGTCAATGTTGTTGTTTGAAGTTCTTCAACAGAAGATTCTAGGCTTGTAAGCAAGTTTATAATTCTAACGGTCTCTGCATTGAGAAGGCAAGTTGCTGACATCTCCCTATCAGATGTGAGTGGGAACCCTTTAGCCTCTCCTGACCCAGCCCTGCAGGTGCGTCTCCAGGTTCCATGTCCCTGTGGCTTACTAAGGTATATTGAGTAGGTTTCTCCAAGCACTATTAGCCCCTGTGTGTCTCCTTCATTCAGGATGTAGGAAGATACTTATTCCTGTTTCCAGTTCCAGCTACAGGAATGTCCTGTCTCAGAAACATTCATATGAAAAAAAGATATACCTCGTAGGACCTGGAGAATAAATGGGACCCCCAATTGAGGAAGTGAGAGGAAAGGCATGATGTATTCCTAAGTCACACTTGTTATTCAAATAGTTTATGATTATGGAATCATTGGGAATTAAGAATCGAGCATTTGAAGGATTTATTGTCTTTTAATCTCTTTTTACTGTCTTATTTTTAGTGTTTTGAAAACAGTAGTAGTAGTTGCTTTTAAATGAGTAAGCCAATGAAAGTCAGTAAACTGCATTTTTCACCTATGATTTGAATGTTTAAAAAGACTACATATTCTTTATTAAAACACAAAATTATGCAAAACGGGTAAATGTGCCAATTTCACTTTCATTATTTCATTCAATTCATGCTAATTAAGAAGGTAGAGGTTCTCTGTAGAGTTAGGACGTGGGAGTGGAACAGAATGTTGATTCATGTAGTTTTTTAGCTTTACTAGATCTTAGCAACCCTTTCCTCCCTCCTGTAAACACACACACACACAAACACACACACACACTTTCTTTCCCTTTCTTTAAAAATGTTACTTTCAATGTCCCTTTAAGCTCCTAAGCATGACAGCCTGGGAGCCCACAGTAAATGACTTTTCTCCAGGTCACTGCTAATGGTTACAGCTTCTACACAGAAACGATTCTGCCCAGTTTCCTCACATCTCATCAAGCACAGCATCCTCTGCAAAAACAACAGCAGCCAACTTACAATGGCTAAGGTCACCATAACGTCTTGTTCAAATGTAGGCGCAGCCCCACCCTTCCATATACCACTTGACTAGCCATCAAACACTCGGGCTCAGTTTGGGAAAGGAATGATTTTGAAGGGTTGCAGATCTGTGGAGTCTAATGAAAGAAAAAACAGAGGAAATCATTACAGCTGGATTGTGAATGTTGAGAAAAGACGTTATTAATATGTATAGAGTTTTTGATAATAGAAAGCTAAAGATTGTTGATTGGAATTCATTATCCTAGAGTGCATTAACCAGTTTTTAAAAGGTGGTTTTTTTATGTATCTGTTTATTATTTTATTGTTTAGGATTCATTGAAGGTTTAAGATGTGTCACACACTGAGACCCACCCCCTCCCTGCTTCCCTCTCTCTGCTATTCCTTTCCCCCACCCCTCTCCCTCCCTTTCTCTCTCTCTCTCTGCTCTCCCCACCCCCCACCATGTCATTAATTGTCCTCAATTCAAGATTGAATACATAGGATTCATGCTTCTCCATTCTTGTGATGCTTTACTAAGAATGATGTGTTCCACTTCCATCCAGGTTAATACAAATACTATGAAGTCTCCATTTTAATGGCTGTATAATATTCCATGGCATACATGAACCACAGTTTGTTAATACATTCCTGGGTTGGGAGCCGTTTAGGTTGTTTCTACATTTTGGCAATTGTAAACTGAGCTGCAATAAACAGTCTAGTACAAGTGTCCTTATGATACAAAGATTTTTTTCCTTCTGGATAGATGACAATAACGGGACAGCAGGATCAAACGGGAGGTCTAGCTTGAGTTCTTTGAGGTTTCTCCATATTTCCTTCCAAAAAGGTTGGATTAGTTTACAGTCCCACCAGCAGTGTAAAAGTGTCCCTTTCTCTCCACATCCATGTCAACATGTGCAGTTTTGAGATTTTGTGATGTGGGCCATTCTCACTGGGGTTAGATGACATCTCAAGGTGGTTTTGATTTGAGTTTCTCTGATAATTATGGGTGATGTGCATTTTTTTCATATGTTTATTAGCCATTTGTCTGTCTTCTTAAGAGAAATTTCTGTTCCTCTCTCTTGCCCCATTGATATACAGGATTATTAGCCCTTTTCATGTGGATTCATTTGAGTTTTCTATAAATCCTAGTTATCAAGCTTTTGTCTGATTCAAAATATGCAAATATCCTTTCCCAATGTGGAGGTTGTCTGTTTGCTTTGGTTGTGGTCTCCTTAGTGATACAGAAGCTTTTCAGTTTAATTAAGTCCCATTTGTTTATTTTTGTTGTTGTTGCAATTGCCATGGCAGTCTTCCTCATAAAGTCTTTCCCCAGGCTGATAACTTTCAGTGTTTTTCCTATGCTTTCTTTGAGGATTTTTATCATTTCATGCCTTAAATTTAAGTCCTTTATCCATCTTGAATCAATTTTTTTGAGTGGAGAGAGGTGTGGGTCCACTTTCATTTTTTTGCATGTGGATATCCAGTTCTCCCAGCACCATTTATTGAATAGGGAGTCTTTCCCCCAGTGTATGTTCTTGTTTGCTTTATTGAATATTAGGTTGTTATAAGTTGTTAGTTTCATTTCCTGGTTTTCTATTCAATTCCAAATGTCTATCTATTTTTGTGCTAGTACCATGCTGTCTTGACCACTATAGCCTTGTAGTACAGCCTAAATTCTGGTATGCTGACGCCCCTGGCTTTATTTTTATTGCTAAGAACCATCTTAGCTATATGGAGTTTTTTTCTGGTTCCATACAAAATGCAGAATCCTTTTTTCCAAGTTTTGAAAGTACGATGTTGGTACTTTAATAGGGATGCTGTTGAATCGGTAGCTTGCTTTGGGAAGTATAGACATTTTAACAGTTGATTCTTCCTAACCATGAGCACAGTATGTTCTTCCATTTGATAGTCTCCTCAGCTATTTCCTTTCTTAAGGTTTCATAATTTTCTTTATAGAGGTTCTTTACCTCTTTTGTTAAGTACATTCCTAGGTATTTCATTTTCTTTGAAACTATGGTGAAGGGAGTTAGTTGTGTCCTTAGTTAGCCTCTCATCTTAGCTGTTATTGGCGTATACAAAGGCTACTGACTTGTGGACATTGATTTTATATCCTAAGACATTACTGTATTTTTTGATGACTTCCAGGAGTCTTGTAGTTGAGTCTATGGGGTTCTCTAAGTATAAGATCATATCATCAGCAAAGAGGGAGAGTTTGACCACCCGTACACCCATTTGGATGCCCTTTATTTCCTTGTCTTGCCTAATTGTATTGGGTAGAACTTCCAGCACGATGTTGAATAGTAATGGTGACAGAGGACAACCTTGTCTGGCTCCAGTTCTAAAGAAAAAGCTTTCAGTTTTTCTCCATTCAGTAAAATATTAGCTGTGGGTTTGTCATAGATAGCTTCGATCAGTTTAAGAATTGTGCCACCTATGCCTATACTCTTCAGTGTTCTAATTAGGAAAGGATGCTGGATTTTATTGAATGTTTTTTCTGCATCTATTGAGAGGACCATATGGTCTTCATTTTTGCTTCTTTTGATATGGTGAATAACGTTTATGGACTTGTGTATATTAAACCAGCCTTGCATCTGTGGGATGAAACCTACTTGATCATGCTGTATGACTTTTTTGATGATTAAGCTGTAGTCTATTGGCTAGAATTTTGTTGAGAATTGTTGCATCTATATTCATTAGTGAAACTGGTCTGAGGTTCTCCTTTTTAGTTGAGTCTTTTCCTGGTTTTGGTATCAGGGTGATGTTTATTTCCCAGGAGGTGTTGGGGAAGATTCCTTCCTCCTCAATTTTTTGGAATAATTTCTGCTGTGTGGGAATAAACTCTTCTTTGAAGGTTTGATAGAATTCTGGTGTGAAGCCATCTGGACCAGGGCATTTTTTTGTTGGAAGATTTTTAATTGTTTCTTTGATCTCAGTACTTGAAATTGGCCTGTTCAGGAGACCTATTTCTTATGGCTAAGTCTAGGGAGAGGGTGTGATTCCAAATATTGATCCATTTCCTTCACATTGTCAAATTTCTGGGCATAGAGTATTTCTGGTAATACTCAGAGATAATTTCTTGTATCTCTGTGGCATCAGTTGTTATTTCCCCTTTATCATTTCTGATTGAGATTCTTAGAGATTTTACTTTTTTATTTCTAGTTAGCCTGGCCAAAGGTTAATCAATTTTATTTATGTTTTCAAAAAACCAATTCCTTGTTTCATTAATTTTCTGAATGATTCTTTTGTTTTCAATTTCATTAATCTCTGATTTAATTTTGGATATTTCTTTTCTTCTGCTGGGTTTAGGCTTAGATTGTTCTTCTTTTCCCAGTTCCATAAGATGGCTTGTCTGTTTGTTGATGCGCTCTCTTTCTGTTTTGCAAATGTAGGCTTCTAAAGCAATAAATTTTCCTCTCAGAACTGCTTTTGCTGTAACCCACAGATTTTTATAGCTTGTGTCTTCATTGTTGTTGTGCTCAAGGAAATTAATGATTTCCTTTTTTATTTCTTCCTGCCCCCATCTATTATTCAGCATAAGGTTGTTTAATTTCCATGCCTTTATGTGGGGTTGAACGTTTATGTTGGAGTTGAATTCCACCTTTAGTGCCTTGTGGTCTTAAAGGATACAAGGTAGAATTTCAATTTTTTTGATTCTGTTGAGGTTTGTTTTGTCTCCTAGGATATGATCAATTTTGGAGAATATTCCATGGGCAATGAGAAGAATGTATATTCTTTGTCTTTGGGATGGAGTGTTCTATATACATGTATCAAGCACAGTCGTCCCAAGGTCTCATTCAAGTCTCTTATATCTTTGTTTAATTTCTGTTTAGAGGATCTGTCAGGCTCTGTGAGATGAGTGTTAAAGTCCCCTGCTATTATGGTGTTATAGGATATCATATTGCTCAGACTAAGTAAAAGTCTGTTTCAAGAATCTGGGAGCATGTAAGTTGCATGCATAAATATTTAGAATGGAAATGTCTTCTTGTTGTATTTTTCCCTTGACCAATGAGAAGTGACCATCTTTGTCTTTTTTGACTTTTAGTTGCTTTAAATCCACATGTGTCTGAAAATGAGATTGCAACCTCTCTTTTCTTCTGGATTCTGTTTGCCTAAAAAATTGACTTCCAACCCTTAACTCTGAGCTTTAATTTGTCTTTTGAGACTAAGTGTGTTTCCTGCAAACAGCAAATGGATGGCTTGTGTTTTTTAATTCACTCAGCCAGCTGTGCCTCTTCAGTGGGGAGTTCAAGCCATTAACATTTATTGAAATAATTGATAAGTGTGGTAGCATTCTATTCATCTTATTTTGTGAGAGTCCATTGCTTAGTTTTGTCTTTTGCATCATTGTGAAAGCTAGGGTCTGTCCTTCAATTTCTAGGTGCTTACTTTGCTAGTGGTCCCTTGTGGTGGTCAATGTGTAGAACAGGTTGAAATATTTCCTATAGAGCTGATCTTGTTGTGGTAAATTTCCTCAGTGTTTGCATATTAGCAAAACATTTGATTTCTCCATCAATTTTAAAGCTTAGCTTAGCAGGATATAGAATTTTGGGCTGGAAGTTGTTCTGTTTAACTAGATTGAAGGTGGATGACTATTATCTTCTAGCTTGAAAAGTTTCATTAAAGAAGTCTGTGGTCATAGCTGGGCATTGTGGTGGATGCCTGTAGTCTCAGCTACTTGGGAGGCTGAGGCAAGATAATTGCCTAGGCCCTAGAGTTGGAGGTTGCTGTGAGCTGTGACGCTATAGCACTCTACCAAGGGTGATAAAGTGAGACTCTGTTTCTGCAAAAAAAAAAAAAAGAAGTCGTCTGTGGTCACCCTGATGGATTTGCCCCTATAGGTTAGTTGGCGCTTACTCCTGGAAGCTTGCAAAATTTTTTCGTTTGTCTTGATTTTGGATAGGTCCATCACAATGTGTTTTGGAGAAGCTCTGTTAGTGTTGAGGTGACCTGGGGTTCGCTATCCCTCTGAAAGGAGTGTGTCAGAATCTTTGGTGATATTTGGGAAATTTTCATTTATAATATTCTCTAGTATGGCTTCCATTCCCCTGGGGCATTTTTTTTCCCCTTCTGAGATACCTATAACTCATATGTTTGAATGCTTCATAAAGTCCCATAATTCTGTCAGTGAATGATCTGTTTTCACACTCTTCTTTTCTGCCACTTTAACTATCTGAGATATCTCAAGAGCTTCATCCTGTACCTTTGAGAGTCTTTCTTCTGCATGATCTAATCTGTTGTTGATACTTTCTATTGCATCTTTAAGTTCTCTAATTGATGACTTCAATTCCTTCAGCTCTGCTATATCCTTTCTATATGCTTCTTACCATTCTTCTTTTATTTGATTCTTTTTTGGATTTTCTATTAGTTAATTCACATTTTCTGTGCAATTTCCTTCATTGTTTTCATCATCTATATTTTAAATTCCCCTTCTGTCATTTCTTACATTTCCTTATAGGTGGAATCCTCTGCAGTAGTGACCTCATGGTCCCTTGTGGGTATTGATCTGGACTGGTTTTTCATGTTGCCACGATTTTTCTGCTGATTCTTCCTCATGAGTGTTTTCTTTTATCTGATTCCTTGTCCTAATTTTCCTTTGGCTTTCTTTAGCTCTTTAAGTTACTGTGCCTCTGGCCTAAGGTTTTGATGAGTCCTTTTGGTACAGGACCAGAAGGATGAGAAGATTGAAGAGCAAGAGGGGAAAAAAGATTTTAAAAAGAAAGAAAAAAGGCAAGGAGAAGGGGTGAGCAAAAGGGAAGTCTCTCTAAAAAAGAAGAAAGGGTCAGAAAGAGGGATACAGGAGTAATGTAGGTGTACAGTAGGGCACTTTGACCCAACCTTAAAACCCCCAACCTCTGGGGTTTCTGGGTTGGGTGGTTCCCGTGAGGTCAGCAGCTCTTTGCCAGCCTGTTCAGACACAGGATCCTACCTCTACCAAGTAGAGAGGAAGGACAAAAAAACTAAGTCAAACCAAGCCAAACAAACAAAAACCCCTATGGGATAAAATTGGGGGAAAAAACAAATAACAGGAGCAAAAACACTACCAAAAATGAAGTTCTAATTGTTAAAGAAAGCAACAATGGAAAATTATATTTAAACTAGAAAAATGAAAAAAAGTAAAGGACAGAAAAATAAAAAAGAAAGAAATGAAAAATCTAGAGGGAAAAGGTTGTAGTTAAAAAAAACAAAAAACAAAATAAAACCCAAATCCCCAAAAAACAAAACAGTATATATATCTTGCTGAATATTGTCTGGGCAACAGGTGATTTCTGGGGTATGAGATGTTATCACAATGCTGATACAGCTGTAGGAGATGGAGGCCTCTGCAGATTTATCAAAGCTGCAAGCTTGAGAGGCTAAATGTCTCCTCAGTCCACTTAAAAGACACTTTAGGCTATTATCCTTGGCTAAGCAGAGGCTTTCCCCAGAAGTCACTTGTTGCTGGGATTTCTCCTGAATTGGCTACCCTCTTATCTAATGTGCCAACACCTGTCTCACTCTTTGCCCCTGGTGGCCACGACTGTAATCTGCCAAACACTGAGAGCTCTCTCTGCTCTACCCCAGGGACTCAGTCGACCCCTTTGGGCTGCTCAGTCACTAGGTTACTCACCCAAGGTCTCCCAGGGGATCCTTGCATGACCCTGAGGGCGGAGCCTGTAGGGGCATTTCTCCCACAGTGGTGGTGCAGGCAGCCCACAGCTGAACAATATCATCTTCCTTTCTGCTCAACTGCTCAGTACCGGGCCCTAGGCAACAGCTCAAAGTCATTTGCACTTTCGCTGCCAGATCTCCCAAGGAAGTTTAATCCAGTGCCAGAGTCCAGAAAAACAGAAGAAACAAAACAGCCTGCAGGTAAGGCCTTTCCTGATTACAATCTCACTGTTGCTATAGCTACAACTTGGGGGGGCAGCCTCCAAGGGAACAAACACACCCACCACTTGCCAGTTCTCCACTGTCTTTATCCTCCTTGTCGGAAGTCTCTCCCCGTCTGGCCGGATCCCACCAGCCAGAGATACCTGGAGTCTTCTCCCCACGACCTCACTGCACCCAGTTTCAAAGAAATTGTTACTGGGCACCATCTTGAACTCTCCAAGGGTGGTCTTTTTTTATAGGGTAACTCAAAAAATTTTCTTTTTTTTTATAACAAAAAAACTAAAGAAGTCTAAAATAATGCTTCAGTTAATCACTACATTTAAAATAAACTGAACTTTAAGTGATTTGGGTTAAGAAATAGACCTTACAAACGAGTGGGGAAAAGCCAATGTTTAATCCCCTTCTCTCCTTGGAATATGGGGCTGGGGCAGGGGAAGGGCTTTGGTTGTTTTTACAGGTTAGGAAAACCAGGCGCTTTGTGCATCCCACACAGAGCATGCCAAGGAAGGCTGGGAGTCAGTAATCTTGTCTGGGGAGCAGCTGCTGTCCTTCCCTTTTTGTTGTGGTTGATGTCAATCAGAAAGGCTGTTTTGTGGTTGGAGGAAGCTGTGGTCTCGTTTGTTTTGATTATATTACATGAGCAATTCTAAAACCAGAGGGATGACCTTATGATTTAGAGAGAATAGGGACTTTCCAAAGTGACTGGGGGGCGGGGAGTTGGGTACAATGCCATTGTAATGCTGCATAGGGCACAGGGGGCCACTAGGTACATAAGTGTAGAAGGAATAGAATGAGGACTTTAAGAAAGTCGCTTTCAGTCCTGAGACCCCACCCATTCTGTGAAAATAAGGATCTTGGCTTCCCTGATCTCTAACACCTGCCCAACTCTACCAAATTCTTGCATTTTTGGTAGCCACAGAGCATTCTGATGAACAAGTGAGATATTGTTCCTTTTGATGTTGGGGCGAGCTCTTGTTCCCTGGCAGAGTGCCCTGACTAGTTACATCAGCCACTCAGTCCAATGTCACTATTGCTATAGGGTTTTATGTATTTATGGTAGAGTTGTAGAAAAACATAAAGTCTAAATATCCCTGTGAACTTATTGCTAAAAGTGCCTCAAAGGAATTCGTAAGAGGTGTCTTACATGACTTTTAGGTGTGAGTCTGTGCCAATGTACACGTGTGAGTGTACGTGTGAGTGTACGTGTGAGTGTACAGGGGTTTGCAACAGTAAGAGAAGTTGTGATGACATCCCCAATAAAATCAATGACTTTAATCTTTTTCTCTTTTAATCTAAAGTATTCTCGTCTGACTGATGTTTTTGATATACAAATCTGAAAAGGCCTCTCCCCACAAAGGATTCTAAATTATCTTAGGTTAACGAGCAAAATTCTTGCAAGGAAGAAAGGACGCCTCAGTGTCAGAACTTGGTTAGCTTTTCCAGGCTTTAAGTCACCATTTTCTCCTTGACACAGTTTGAGCCCTGGCCCTTGTGACCTACTTTCCAATGCCTGAACTCTCTATTTTCTTCCCAGTATTAAGCCTTTTTGGTGTTTGTCTCTTTTGACAGAAATACCCGTCACCCGCCTATTTCCCTTTCTTTAGGTTTCATCTGGATCAGTTAGACTTCTAGGGAAGAGGATTGTAGTAATTTTATATAAATTTTATATACATCTTGCAAAATATGAACTTACAAGTTCTGCAGCTTACCACAGAGGAAAAAATTGAGATTTTTACCTAATTGATCAATTCACTTTTTATTGAGCACTTGTTACTATTGTGTAAAAATGTCACAGGAGAACATAAAGGTGCGCTAGATACCGACACCTGTTACAGAAGACGTGTGGGGAACACCCATGTGACCGTAATGCCCATGGCCGCCTGCGAATTGAAGGACTGCCAGGGTTTAGAATAAAGGGCCATCACATTTTGCTGAATTTGGAGAGCATTTTTGGTATTATTCTGTCCAGAGTTTACAAGTGTTATTGTCCCAAAGGGCCTTTATCTCTGAAAGGTGCCTCTCCTGCTAATCTTGGCCAGTCATCAACTGGAAGGTTTAGATTCCCAAATTCCTCTGTTTCTGCAGCTTGAGGTTGGAAAACCACAGGGAGGCAGGCACAGGGGCTCACGCTGTGACCCCAGCACTGTGGGAGGCTGAGGAGGAGAATTGCTTGAGCTCAGGGGTTCTAGGCTTGCCTGAGCAAGAGTGAGACCCCGACTTATAAAAAAATGAAAAACCCAGCCAGACATGGCGGTGAATGCTTGTAACCCCAGTGCCTGCCAGAGGCCGAGGTAGCGGGATGCCCTCAGCCAGAGTCTGAGGTTGCAGTGAGCTATGACACCATTGCACTCTGCTCAGGGCATAGAGTGGGACTCTGTCTCAAAAAAACAATAAAAAAAAGAACAACAGAACTAAAGATATATTCTACTGAAATAATAATATATTATGATATTAATAGATATTCCCAAGGTGCTTTTCACATTCAAGGAAGTCGGTGAATAACAGGTACATCCTCTCAATGTGCAGAGGCTCCTGTTCCCCAAGTCACTGAAGGGAAATAGGGATCCCGAGTTCCAGGCCATGTGAGATCCCAGAGAAACTCAGGACACTTTCACCTGTGAGATGCGTTCATTACTCTTTTACATTTGCTTGCAGTTGACTTGCCCAGAAAGAGTATTTACCAGACACTATTGTAAAGACCGTGACCTTTAACAGTGCCTCAGGGTCCCATGTGAACTGCAAAGGTGTCAGTATTTTGCAGCAGGAATCCTGCCTTTTAAAACAAGAGGAAAGGACACTGTGGGAGAACTACACATTCCTAAATATGTAGGGATGAAAAACAACAGTACCTTTGATTCTTGAACGGTACAGGTTTGAACTGTGTCAGTCCGTTTATACATTTTTTTTCAACTGCATATACAGTATTTGTGGTTGTGAATCTGTGTGTTTGGAGGGCCCACTTTTCCTATCTGTGTGTTCCACAGGGCTAACAGCAAGACTTGAGTGTATATTGATTTGCGTGTACATGGGTGTCCTAGACCCAATTCCCCCTGGATACCAAGGGGACCGAATTCTTTTTTCACTTGAATATATTTACAGTATGTGTTAGGAGCTACTTTCAGTTTCGGTTTCAATATTGTTTTGTTTTAAGCTAAACTAAGTATAGTTCTCAAGGATTAAAGTGTTCACTGTATGAGGTAAATAAAGCCTTCCAGCTCTCAAGGGTACCAATTAATGCCCCAGAGGAGGTAAATTAGTAAACAGCACCCCACAGCGGTAGAAGACTGAATTTGCCCCCAGAAGTTCTGTTTGCCTTTGGTAGAGAGTAGATTGCTCCCAGTGATTCTCTCTAGGTCGGGATCCATTTTTTAAATGAAAAAATAGATTCCATCTAACAAGCTAAATCTTCTGAAATGTGTCATACTGTAGTCATGATTATTCTGGCAGAATAATAAATGCCTAGAATAAAAACTTGAGGACAATAAGTAGAAAGGCATGGAACAGAACGTTGGCAGTATTGCAATTTTAAAGTTGTGTAAGCACAGTGAGAACATGAGATTTTACATTTATTATTAACAGGAGTGGTTTATCATTATTTCAGTGCCTGAACTACTCGTGGTACTGCAAACACATGACAAATAGTATCCATGCTTTTCTTCATTCATTACAAAATGCAAAAATAAATGTATATGAATGTAGAAGCCTCAGTCTGGCATCATGGTCGCGCATATAATTTCTGTGTTGCTTGAACCCTCTCACTGTTCTCATAAGAGCCTTTTCTTACTCGTGTAACTATTTGAAGATTTTACTTTATATTGAGGTTAAAACTACTTTCTCATCTCTTCACTTGCTTGTTATTGTGTGAATGGTTTTGAGTACCTGTGAGGTGTGAGGCAGTGCGTGGTAAAAAGAAAGACGGTTCCCTGGGTTCTCAGGGTGCACATTCCGGGGGAGAAAACAAAAACAAAGCCACAAACTTCAGTTGTTTGTTGTGATGAGAGATTTGAGGAAAATAAGTGAGGGTCTAAAGCAGAGGCTGGGGGAGGTGGGGAGAAACCACAGATGCAGTCACTACGTTATAAAGAGCACGTGCTTAATTAAGCACAATTACCCTTAATCCTGCAGGATGTGAAGGGGCAGCCCATGGAAAGTGGAGTGGGGTGGGGTGAACACACAAGAAATCCTGTGAGAGAAGATGTTTTCCTATGCGAGGGATGTGACAAAGACCCGTGTGACTAGATTGAGCGGCCAGTGCACCCTGACAATGGTGGAGAAGCAGGTTTAGGATCGTGCGAGGCTTTGGGGACTAATGCTCTGAAGCTGAATTGATTCTAAGTACAAGGGAAGGAGGTTTTAGGTAGGGGAGTGACATAATCTGAAGTGCAGCAAAATAGCTGTGATATTAAATACTTATATAGCACTCAGTATGTGCCAGACACTTTTCTAAAGCCTTAATGTTTATTAATTTTTTTCAATAATTTTATCAAACAGAATTTAAGTATTGCAGATGCAGGATTCAAGCCTGGTGATCCCATGCCCAAAGTAATATGTATCTCTGTCTACTATCTATCCATCCATCTATCTTTCTATCTCCATCTATCTATCTATCTATCTATAATTATCAATCTGCCGACAACTGTCCGCCAGCCTGTATCTATCATCTGTCTATCTTTACAAACTACTTCTATGATCTGTCTAATCACTTCTACCAATATCTTCTAAACGTCGTTCATAAGCACCATAAAATGGTCCTTAAGGTCAGGGGAAGAGACGATATATTTTAAGGGAAGAGTTTGTAGAAAGATAATGCCGGGATAGAACACAGAGGCAGCTCTTTTCAACTTTGTGTGCTAATAAAAGAGAAGCATAGCTGGAGAGGAACCTTGACTCAAAGGAGAACACACACAGGTGAGGACGGAGTGAGCACACAGCTGTGTGCTGAGGGTGGAGACGGGAGCTGCCGCCGGGAATACAGAAGAGCAACTAGTGATGAAAGTCATCAGTGCGAAGATCTCCGTAAGGAAGCAAAGAAAGAGGGAACTCTGAGAAGGAATGGGAGGTTCCCCCTGACGGGAGAGGGGCTCCTTGTTTATCACGTGAGGCACAGAAGGTGCCTGCAGGGACAGCCAGGGACTTTGGACAGTGGGCGCTGCCTTTGCATTTTGGGACAAGGCAAATAATGAGAAAAATCTAATGTTTATAGTGAGCCACTCTCTGTGCTAATGTTTTACATACGTGATTTAAATTAATGCTCAAAAAGTTCTGTATCAGTAATTTGAATTTTTTTTTTTTGAGACAGAGTCTCACTTTGTCACCCTGGGTAGAGTGCTGTGGTGTCACAGCTTATAGCAAACTCAAACTCTTGGGATCAAGCAATCCTCTCACCTCAGCCTCCCAAGTAGCTGGAACTACAGGGCATCCACCACCATGCCAGGCTATTTTTAGAGATAGTGTCTCACTCTGGCTCAGGCTGGTCTTGAACTCCTGAGCTCTAGCAATCCACCTGCCTCGGCCTCCCAGAGTGCTAAGATGACAGCTATGAGCTGCTGGGCATGGCAGTAATCTTAATTTTTAATAAATAGTTAATGGAACTCAGGCTCAGAGGAATTAAGTGATTGGTCCCAAATCAGAAATCCACTAATTACTGGAACTGAAATCTGAAGGTAAACAACCTGACTCCAAAGCCTGATTCCAGGGCCAGAAATTTACATATTCATTAACCTTCAGTTAAGTGCCGGTCCAGAGAATTAAACCAGCGTTACCAAGTGCAAGCACCTGTGTGCTGACGGAGCCTGGTTTAGAGCACAGGTCTCCTGACTCCAGTGTTGTCTGCCTTGTACATACCCCCTCATCAGTGGTTTTTGGAGGCAGGAAACATTTTAAAGCAAAAATAAGTGAGTATTGATTATAAACTTTATTCATTGAAAATTTGGTATTAAGTGGGGGAAGAATGTATAATGATTAAAATCATGGGAATCAAACATAATTGTTTTTCAAGAGAGAAAAAATAATTTAAATGACTCTTTGTATGACAACTACAGATTTTCCTATTGGGAACTCCAAGTACATATTATTAGTTTTAAAAAAGAATTTTCCAAGTGCCTGATTAACTTTTAATCAAGATGTCAAGGTGATTAGACCCAGTCTGATTATGTAAGGGAAAAGGCAATGCAGGCCAGTGTTCTGCTTTTTGGAACACACATATATCATCAAAACCTTCAAGGAAAGGGCGGTACCTGTGGCTCAAAGGAGTAGGGCACTGGCCCCACATGCCAGAGGTGTCAGGTTCAAACCCAGCCCTGGCCAAAAAACTGCAATAAAAAGGAAATAAAGGGAAAGGAATTAAAAAAAAAAAGAAACCTTCAAGGAGCATTTTAGGGAACTTTAATAAGACTTCTTTCAACACATCTGATTTAAAAACAGTGGAAATCTATTAATTTTTACATGTGTGTCTTTGCTAAATATTTCCCCCCATATGATAGATTTCTCTTCTTTAATATTTTTTCTCATAGAATACCCATCAATTTTATATGTTATTATTGTAAAATACCATGAAAACTTTTAATTCCATATTATAAAGAAACTACCATAGAACTTCTATAGTTGGCCACCTCCTTAAATTGATCTAATTTTCATGGACCGGACATGCACCACCCATATTGTGGTGTCAGTACAGCAGGCCTAGTTCCTATGTTGACCCGTTTGTTACAGTCCCTTGGCTGGTTAACGTACAGAGGTTGTGTATGTGTTCTGTTGTGTCTGTTTCTATTCAATCTTATTATTTATTATGCAGCTTCAGTCTAGTCACGTAAATGTGGTATCTTCAACAGCTTTAGTTTGTTTTATTTTTTTTCAGCTGCCTGCACCTCACCACCTCACGCACACGTCTTTAATGTCAGGCATTGTGGCTTG
Source organism: Galago senegalensis (assembly GCA_963575145.1). Classification (NCBI taxonomy): domain Eukaryota; kingdom Metazoa; phylum Chordata; class Mammalia; order Primates; family Galagidae; genus Galago; species Galago senegalensis. The sequence goes on along the minus strand of CAUYTI010135676.1, from coordinate 35,017 downwards.
TGGTGACCATTTTCCCAGAGGGTTCAGGGACTTAGCACAGGGTCTGTCTGACCCAGATCCTGCAGAGTGCTTGTCTGTAAGGATCCTCAGGCCATCACACAGGATGGAGCAGCCATCCTCAAAGTGGTGGCCAGCTTATAACAAAACTTGTATTGGTTCATGACCCTCCCTCCCATTCCCCCATTCCTGATACATGCCTCTTGGGAGGGCATTCCAAAATAAACCAAGTGCATGATTCATGCTAAAATACTGATGATAATTAAAATTTCTATCTTCAGCATAAAGGGAAGATATAGGTGTCTTTAATTTTCATATCCAATTGTCCATATAGATCTTACTTTATCAAAACATTCACATACACGCAAAAATAAAACGTACAGAATTTTATTTCAATGTTTTTCAACTACTTTTCTAGGGTTTTGATTTTATAAGACAATTTTTTTACATTGTTTAAGATCTTGGAACTGATGTCATCTGCAAAATGGAACATATGGACTGTAATATAGCAATATGAATCAGTTGTGTTTTGTTTAAATCAATCGTGTGATCAATTTTAATTCCCAAAGGAGTTCGTAGCAGTCCCTTTTGATACCTAGCATCATACACGAAGAAATGTCTGTTGATTTAATAAGGCAGCTTGAATCAAATGCTTTTGCTGAAAGTAGAAATGGGAAAACGTTTGCAAAATGACTGTCTGCACTTCTGCTCAGAATGAACATAACCAGGGAACCAATTAGCTATGGTTCAATACTAACTATGAAACATCTGTCTGTGCCTTTTCCTGTGTTAAAAACCCAGCGGGGCAACTCTTGACTCTAATTATACTAAATGAAAGAATTATTATGACCTACATCAAAGCCATACTAACAGTACTAATGGTAGTGAGGTATCTATTGAAATAATAATGGGAATGTCCTTATTTTTATGTAAGTTGTCTTTTCATCATGAAATTGACTTGTCTGACACAGAGAAAATAGAAAGATAATAGGTCGATAGATAGATCGATAAAGAAATAGACAGATGTGAATGTAGTGATGGATATAGGCATATAGATATTTGCATAGTGATTTACACATATAAAAATGTCAATGCATATTCTGCTATATTTAATCATGTTCTCATACTTCCGTGACATAATAAGAATTTAGAAATGAAAATATTTATTGAAATAACTTTTAAATATCAGTCAGAGTTTTTCTATTGGAATTTTCTAAATGCCAGAATTATACAGTCACTTACACTTTTTCAATGTACTGCTGATAGTTTTTCTAATCAAATATAAGTTATTAAAGTATTATGTTATAATAAGTATAAGTTATTAAAATCATTTATCTGTTCAAGGTACTCCAGAAATCTTGTATCACATCACTCTATAGACAAAACCAATAAGAAACAAACCTACAAATACCATTAAAACCTCAAAGAAAATTCCTTCACCAAAGATATTTTTGACACCAGATGATGGGCCCAAGAAGACCAAAGGCATTTAGGATGAGTGCTCAAAATCGGTCTTTCATGTGTGTTTATGTATTCAGCCTGTCCATCCCTCAAGGGCTCCGCCTGTCTTGGAGATGTTGCCATCATTTATTTATCTGCAGAGGGGCTGGATACTGAATTGATCTTCATTTCAGTTATCTACTGAATATAAGACTTGTGAAAAGCAATTTGGCACCAAGATATAACCTTTTTCTAAAGAGGAGTTATATACTTCGCAGGCATCTGGAGTCTTGCAGCTCCGGTTTACCTTTGGAAAATGACATAAAATTCATAGGGAACACTTTGGTCAATTTTTAGACAGATTTGTGTATTTTGTCAGGTCAAGTCACCAAATGTCAGTTTTCTCAATTGTGCCTTTTCTAGGAAGACTACAGTTAATTTCAAAACATGTAGTATCTAGAAACAGCTGCTTTGGGAACTATCATCTCCAACAAACAAATAGAATATTCCCGTCTCTGACGAAGTTCTCCAAGAGAGTGTGAGATTTCTTCCTGAGCCTCACTAACAGCTGATGGCTTCCTTAGCCTGATGACGGCTTGGACACCTGGGTGTTCACATGAACGGAAAGTGTGTTCGGTATCACAGATTCTGCTGGGTGCTTTGTAAGAATTATCTAATTTAATCCTCATAGAAGTTCTCTGAGGTAATTTTTCTAAACCTATTTTAGGTTCGGTAACCTACTCACTCAATTTGGAAGTTGCAGAGCCAATGAGTTATCCTCATTCTAGGCCTGCAAGGATTAGACAGATGCAAGAAACATGTAAGCCTTGGGTATACTTACATATCAAAAATAGATTTCATATGTGAAGGAAAAAGGCAGTACATAAAAGTTACTGGAGATGACCCAGGGTACTATTGAAGACAGGGAGATACAAAAGAAAGTTTCCACTTTTAAGAAGCTTACCATTGGGCAGCACCTGAGGCTCAAAGGAGTAAGGCACCAGCCCCCTATGCTGGAGGTGGCAGGTTCAAACCCAGCCCCAGCCAAAAACTGCAAAAAAAAAAAAAAAAAAAAAAAAAAAGAAAATAAAGAAAAAGAGAGAGAGAGAAGAAGCTTACCATGTACTAATGGAGGAAAAGCAAGTACACACATGTTCATAGTAAAAACTTCCTTTCTGTATGGGCTTAACACTTCACAGAGTTCGTTCAGGGATTTTAATTTTATTTGATTGTGTCATATTTTTCATGTCGAAGTTAGCAATTCCACTCAGTCCATTATTCTATACACAACTGATTGCTCTTTTCTCCCACCAACATAGAAATCTATTAAAGGGTTAAAATTAATAGGCGTTTTGATTATACCTTTTTCCTTAGTACTAATAGAAGTTCATGTATTACCTGTAGGAATACAGTACTTATATAAGCAACTATTTTAATATCAGTATATGATGCAATAAACGGAACTTGTTGTACATGACCTTGTGATTCCGTCTAATCTAACCACGGGCTTTATACACGCCTTCCAGAGACAGCAGTGCAGAATGACCAGACAAGCACGCTGGGATCCCTCCTGCCCGTCTTCTTCCTCTCATACAATTAGGTCGGCCTCCACTGAAGTCTGAACCTTCCGTTCTGCTCTGAGTCCTGTCTTCCACGGTGATAGGTCCTTTTTCCTTCTGCATTTCTAATGGTTCCATTCCCATCAGAATGCACATTATCATGGGGAAACGGAACCATTTGAAAAGCAGAAGAAAAAATGCTCTGTCCTCACATCCTATGTGTGCGTGTTTGTGTGTGTGCTCATGTGGGGTGGACTTGTGTGTGTGCTCGTGTGGGGTGGACTTGTGTGTGTTTGTGTGTGTGCTCATGTGGGTGTGGATTTGTGTGTGTTTGTGTGGGTGTGCTCATGTGGGTGTGGATTTGTGTGTGTTTGTGTGGGTGTGGACTTGTGTATGTGCTCATATGGTTGTGGATTTGCATGTGTGTGTGGGTGTGCTCATGTGGGTGTAGACTTGTGTGTGTGCTCATGTGGGTGTGGACTTGTGTGTGTTTGTGGGTGTGTGCTCATGTGGGTATGGACTTGTGTGTGTTTGTGTGTGTGTGGACTTGTGTGTGTGTGCTCGTGTGGGGGTGGACTTGTGTGTGTTTGTGTGGGTGTGGACTTGTGTGTGTGTGTGCTCGTGTGGGGGTGGACTTGTGTGTGTTTGTGTGGGTGTGGACTTGTGTGTTTGTGGGTGTGTGCTCATGTGGGTGTGGACTTGTGTGTGTTTGTGTGGGTGTGGACTTGTGTGTGTTTGTGTGTGTTTGCTCATGTGGGTGTGGACTTGTGTGTGTTTGTGTTGGTGTGGACTTGTGTGTGTTTGTGTGGGTGTGGACTTGTGTGTGTGCTCATATGGTTGTGGATTTTCATGTGTGGGGGTGTGCTCATGTGGGTGTGGACTTGTGTGTGTGCTCATTGGGTGTGGATTTGCATGTGTCTATGTGGGTGTGCTCCCTCCATCTCCTAACCCTCTCTACATATTACTCTTTTTGTATCCAAAATCCTAACCAAGTAAAAAATAGATACCCAGAGAGTGAATTAATCAGATTTAATGTACGAAATACACACCCCAAAAGGAAAATCGCTGGAAAATTTACACAATGGGATAAATGAATTAGCTGATGAGACAGCTTAGATATAGTATTAAAACCTATCTGTTTAACATTGACAAAATCACTTCCTCATCCACAGTAATAGCTTCATGTCATAGCAAGGGCCATTCAGAGCTGCTGCTCTCATCACAAATAAAATGCCAATTTATGTTAGAGAGTTTATAAACTGTGAACCCTACACAGTACACATGTGAGCTGCTATCACCCTCCATGCAGATAAGCGTCCAGGTTATCTGTCCCTTCTCATAAACAAGGCACGTTCCTGTCTCCAGCTTTGTTGATTATTTGTGCAGCTCTACATTTACCTGAAAAAAGAATTGCTACTTTCCCAGTAATTGTCAGGAAGTATAATACCAACCTCACTACTTCTTGGTTCTTCAGAAAATGATACCTGGGGATGTTTGCCTGAATGATACACTGTCCTTCCAAACTGCTAGACACTGTAAATTGTATTATTGGTTTAAGCCTGAATTCCATCATAGCAGCCCCTTATAAAAAAATAGTTTTTACTTCCTAAAATAAACTCAGAATGATAAAGAATATTTTATATTTTTATACATAACATTTGTGTAAATTATATCTCTAGTATAAGTCGTCTGTCGAATATGAAAAATGCCATCTGCTTCTTTTAGGAACATTATTCGCTGATTCATGTAAATGACTGTGGTCTTAGCATTATTTTAAAGGCATATTCATGTTCTATCTCTGGCAAATATACAGATTCCATGGAATACATTTATTCATCTTTCTGAATCAATCTCACCCTTGGCTATATTATACTTCCCAATTCCTACTTTGCTCTGAATCATTTTCCTTTGCCGGCATTATCTTTAATGTGTGTGTGCATGTGGTGCTTTTAAAGGACTGGAAGAGGAATATAATGAGAAATCTTCTCTCTACCTTTAAACCCTAAACTTTAATTTTCTTTTCCATAGGAAGTCATCACATGGATCTAATTGAGTTACTCTCAAATTGAGTACTCTCTTTTTGATGGGCATTTAGACATTTTATAATATTTTGTGCAATAACTAAAGTTGCAAAAAATGAAACAAACATCTTTGCAAGTACATCTGTCAGATACATTCTTACAAATTAAAGGTTGATGATATGAGCATTCTTTATTTTGATAGATGATGCTGAGTTATAGGAATTTATGTTTTCACTTAAAATGCATAACAGTTCCCATTCATACACATTTTTTTTTAACCAAAAGAACTTTTGATTTTTACCCATCTGAATGCTAAAAAGTAGTAAGTTACATTTCAGGTTGGAGCATAAAGCTTATATTTAAAGGTTTCTTACATTCTTAAAAATCTGTAATCAATTCTCTACTCATTTTCTTTATTGGCTGTTGGTTATTTTTTATTGATTTTGATGACTTTTTGTTAAGAACATAAAGTTTAGTAATATATCACATTTATCTTTGACTTTTTTTTGTATTTTGATAACCACAAATTGCTAATATTTACCCTTGTCTACCAATATTGTCTTCTTTAGCACCTCGATTTGGGATTATACTCAGAAAAGTTTATCCAAAAAAGGGTAATTTTTTTTATTTTAATTTTTATTGTCACGTTTAAGCCTTTGTTAAATATGGAATCTGCTCTGGAATCAAAAGTGACATAGGATTCCAACTTTGTTTTTAGTTTTGTTTCATTGATTTTTTTTTTTGTCTAGATTGCTATCAAATTATGCAAAGACCATTGATTGATAAACCTGTTTTTCCTAAAAGATTTTAAGTGTCATCAATACTATGAATTAAATATTTGTACATTTTACCATACTCTGGGGAGTTCATATTTTATGTCATCTGTTTGTCTATTCAGACATTAGGACCAAACTGTGAATTAATATAATCTTAAATATGCTTAAATATTTGGTAGAGCTGAAACAACTCATTATGTTATTTTTCTCTTTTTATCTTTTGAGTGTTAAATTTTTCATGTAAATTTTAATAACAGTTTGCCTGGTTCCAAATTAAAAAAAAAAAAACACAAGAGACAAACAAAAGAACCCTCCAATACTGGTATGGCAGACGTGTGCATTTATAGAATGAACACTGCCCTCAAGACCTGTTATGCTAATGATGTTGAATCTTATCCAGAATGTACAAAAGTTCATTTTTAAGTCTTTTTTATGTGTGCCTCAATAATGTTTTGAAATTTCTTTATACAAGTTTAGAAAACTTCTTGATAAGTTTAAACTTGATAGTTGTGCTATACTATAAATAATATTTTCCTTAATTAATTTGCAGTACTAAATATTGTTTTTAGATGATAGCTAATAATTTTTAGATTTTAATTTTAAGCATTCATACCGAAGGCTCTTATGACATGAAATAATGATAGCCTGGCTTCTTGGGTTTTCTGATAGGTATATCACAACAAAATTATCATTATAGTTTTTAAATTCTGCTTTATTTATTTTCTTCTGTGCTATTTCTTGTCTTTGTCTGTACTTTATACTATTCATAGCAAAGTGTTAGTAAGTGTGGTGATGGTGGGCTTCTTAATAGCAATGCTCTTGCCACTTTATCAAAACAAAAATGTTCAAATGTAACTATCTGTAAACAATTTATACTATATCCCCACATATCTCTCCCTTTTAAAACTTATATTAGTTATATTGCAATATAGCTATGCCATTATTTATTTTTAAAGGTCCATTTCAAACATTTTCTATATATAATTAAATGTTATCAGCTTAATTAGAGAAATCAGAGAAATAAAGCTCATTAGAAAGAAGACGTACATTTAAAATATTGGACAATAGAAAGAATGCTAACTAGGAACAGAATGAGTGGATTGAACAGATTTTAAAATCCGTCTTCAGTAAGAAGCTCCTTAAATGTCCATATATAACCTCCCACTACCCATTTCTGCACTGGCCACACCTTCATCTTGAGTAACCAATGAGGAGGAGCATGTTATCCACAGAGACGTGCTGAAGAGGCTTCCCGGAGTCCTAATTCCTTCCCAGTCAGCCACATAGAATGGCTGTTTAGTGTGTTATAAACGGTTTCCAGAATAGCAGATCTTCTATCATTTAAGTGGACACAAACAGAGAACTAATCAAGAGAAAATAAACAAATAAGATACTTGAAGAGCTCATAAGAACATTTGAGGGATTTATCTGCCTTTTTTATTTGTGTAATATATGACCATTTCTCTATTTACGTGTACAAATAGAACTTTATCAAAAAAATCTACCCCATGTTTTAAAAGTAATTGAACCCAATTTTTAGTTTTAATAGAGTAATATTTTCATCTTCCAAAATAATCACTCCAAATTACAAAGCAAGGAGGAAGCAGGAATATAAGCTCTATTCTCCGTAAACCTAGAAGAACCTTAAGTGAAGACAGAGACCGTGGAGGTGGGTGATTACACAGCACTGTGCCGGGAGCTCAACTTGGGGATTCTCCAGAGAAGATAAGCTTCAGAGAGAATCTGAAAAAGGCTGAGGGAGATTAGCTGGTAAGAAAGCTCTCGGAAGTCAGTAACAATGCAGGAAGTTTTCCTTTTCAAGAGACAACAGACACACAGTCTCACTGTAAACCTGGTTCAGTCAGATGACCAGCCTGCTTCCAGGTTTTTGTAGGACAGAGTACGTATTATCAGGGAAAATCACTTGAGAAGCTCTGGACAGAGGGTGAATTAGAAAAAGAAGAGTCAAGACACATAGAAGAAAATAAAGATCTAAGGGAAGTAAACGTCCTGATTGGTGAGGTTATCCCCTCGCCCCACTCCAGACGCACGGTGGATGCTGAAAGATCCTGCTGGGGTTGACAGATCCACGCTGGAGGAAAGACAGACATCTGGGGTCTCCCAGGAATATCTAGATAAATGGCTGAGCACCAGCACAACCTTGAAACGGGTGGGAGTCTCTGTGTATCACAGAGTTTCTGTTTTTAGCTATTTGTTGGAAATATGTTGGGGGGAAAAAGTAGAGACAACGTCCCATAAAGTAGGCCAGGAAGATGGAGGCGGAGTATGTGGGAAACCGGGAGCATCAGCTCAGGAGGGCCCCAAATTCATGGGAGTCTCAGAGAAGACAGCAGAGAAAATGGCAAAGGAACCATCATTAGTGTAATAGAGAAAATGACCCAAATCGGAGAGACATAAGCTTTGAGACATTTGATACTACTGAAGAATAAAGGGAAGAACTCAAAAAGCTCCCAGAAATAAACGGTGCCTTAGACATTCTCTGGGATTGTATCAGAAACACCATTCTGGGAATTTGGAAGCAAGGGGGAAAAAGCTTTCAAAATCTTAAAGGAAAATAGTTTTTAATCGCATTTCCAAACGAGTGTGAGAATGTATTAAAAGTTTCAATTATGCAATTTAAAAACATGTATGTGCATACGCTTTCTAGGATCAGAGTATGTATTTCTTTAAAAAGGTGTGTAAACCAAGAAAGGTGTGCCGTGGTGTCACAGCTCACAGCAACCTCAAACTCTTTGGCTTGAGTGATTCTTTTGCCTCAGCCTCCCACGTAGCTGGGTCTACAGGCTCCCACCACAACACCTGGCTACTTGTTGTTGTTGTTGTTGTTTTTGCAGTTGTCATTGTTGTTTAGCAGTCCTGGGCTGGGTTGGAAACTGGGCTGGTGCCCTAACTACTGAGCCAGAGGCACCACGCCAGAAAGATCAAGATCTATTAACAATGGCTGCTTCTGGGTGCAGAATGGAAAAAGCAAGTCGTTTTAGGGAACTAGAGTTGCTTTTGTTTGCCTGTTCACGTTTTTAGTCAAGTCTGACTTTTAAAATGCATGCGTGCTTATGAAAATATAAAATTGTCTCAGAAAGTTCAAACTTTTAAGAGGAATTAATAAAAAATGTATAAAAACACCAATGGTAAATAGCCTCCAAATTTAAAGAATTTATGAAGTGTCCAGGTTTTAGAAGAACTTCACTCATGAATATTAGCAATCCCAACAGTCATAGAAGTATTTAATATCCTGTCACTGAATCAGCTGTGTCTCTTTTGGTTGAAAGATCGAATTACCCTTATACTTACACAAATAGGCTACAAAAGTTAAGAGAAGGGAGTGACAAGAAAGATACTCACAAGAGGCCGCATTATCATTAAACATTCACTTTGGCCGTGAGGAAGGACTTAAGGACGCCATGTTCTTAGCATGAGGCCTTTGATGTCGCTCAGTGTGTAGCTGACGTGACTGGAACCTTTTTAATTGATGCTTACAATGAAAGCAAATATTCTGGGCTTCTCATCAGGGTCAGAGGGGATGTGCAAAATTAAATATTATGTTTTAGCTTTTCCAGAGCATATAAAAATGATCAAACAGAGGCATATTTTAAAATCTATTGGTGAGGGATGCCATTCCTGTGGATTACAGTAGCTAAGAATTTAATAGATACAGTTTGGGGTTTTTAAGGGTCTTTTCCACACTATGAAAATGCTGTCAATGGAAAATACAATAAGTCTGTGTGTGTTCAGCTCCAGAATTTATTTTAGATCTTATGAAGTTATATTAATAGATATTTATGCTGATAAACTAGCTTGACAGAGTCAAGCCCTGGAGCAAATATACCAAAGGGTCATTACAGATATTATTTCAGCTGCTGGTACAATCACAAAGAGAGACATCTACTAACGTTTGTTCATATTGTCTTTAAAAGATACACTAAAAATTTAGTTCTGAAATTGCATCGAAGTGTTCACAACAAAGCCAAAGCTTTCTAAAGCAATTTCATTTCCATAGTTCTCACTTAAAAAAAAAAATAACTCATTTACTAGATCATTGCTTCTCTGTCGCCAGACTACCTCTTAGCAATTATTTCAACTGTTGGTTTTATCTGTAGCTTTCTCTGTACACTAGCTACCACTCCTATAGAAGGGTGGGCTCCAGCCAGAATGAACTCTGTGACTTCTGCAGAGATGTGAGGAGACCAGAGCTTACTGGCCCAAGCAATCTCTGGCCATCTTCCCCCTAAACCCACATACTGGGCTCCCATATCAGCTCTGTCCAAGGGGGAATTAATGAGCGTGTTTGCTGTACATGGTGTGAATCACATTCAGCTACTAGGAGGCTGGGTTGAAGGCCAGGCATGGTCCTCAGATGAAAAAAATAGAGAACAGTTGCTTGCAAAAAGAGTCTAACAGTTCCTAGTTTCCAATTATAATCAGTTATTTATCCAGTTTATAGATTTCCTGGCAACTTTTGTAAGGTTTCTGGCATGTATACCTGGAGAACTCTGGTTTCCTCTATAAAGAAGGCCAAATGACAAAACAAATATTTTTCCCATTTAAATCAGCTCGTTTTAACTTATTGGCACATTTACACATGCAGACATAGAGGTGCAGACTCAGAACCAGAGAGGGTTAGAACAACTCACCCACAGGCACACAATAGGTTGGTCTCCAGGACCCGAGGTGCCTTTACCTTCATATCCCTCTTTTAAACTGTGCTCTGGATACCCTGGACCCTGGGATTTCCTGCCTACTGGGTTCTAATCTACATCTAGAATTTATGTGCCTTTTCCTGGGTAGATTCTATCAGGGATGGCTAGAAGGTAATGTTTTGAAGAAGGATGTCATTGTAACCTGGAATAATCAACTAGATAATCACATGTGAGCTTGAAAGGCCAGTTTCATGTATGTATGTGAGGGAGGTTAAGAGGGGGTAAATTAGGGGACAGGCCTTGGGCATCTACTTATATTCTCACCCAGAGAGTGCTCTCCAAGGACAAATTCTGTTGTAACCCCCAAGGCAGAGATAGATAGATGGACCCCACTCTGATGCAATAATTTATTACACCTGTGCAGGGGGCTGTTGCTGTTGAAAGCAAGCAGCCCAGAATAGCAGCAAAATGTCCTTTTATATTGTTTTTCTGCATAAGTCGCCAAGCTTAGCGAAATACAGAAGCCAATCATAGCGGTTAGCGCAGAATGGAGGTAGATATTGGTTCATAGGTCATAAGGTACATTAACTCATGGGTCACACAGTTCAAGGGGTACAAAGCGGGGGTACATAGTTCAACATAAGTTGAGAAAGTTTCCAGAGAACTCGGGACTTTCCACCAAGGGCTTTTCTGGCATCAGCCCCTCCCTGCACACTTCCTTATCCTTAGGCCTCTTCTCCGAATTTTACTTCTCCACCCTCGAGGGGGCTGGGACTACAGGGCTCAGGAGAGGTTTCTTTTTCAAGGGTGGGGGGGTTTGTTGCATTCCCCCACTGATCTTGGAGGGAATCAAGGGGGCCTGGTTATCACAATTCTAATTCCAAATATAAGGTTGAGGGGTTAATCTTAAAAAAGTAAAGGGTTAATCTTGAATTGAAGATGAGACCCTAAAGATACTTTGTTATTTTAGGGTAATTGACCAGTGGCAACTTCTTCCCTTTCTCATTCTAAGAATCCCTAAGGGATTTGGCCAAAAAGAGTAAAGCTGTTCATTTTAAGTGCGTGGAAGGGCTTCCATTTTCACTCTCCCTGGGCTAGGAGAAGAACGGATACTGCCACTGGTCTTCTGGAGGTGACAGTCTCTCCACCGAACCTTCTCTCCTCCTCTTTAATTCTGTTTGACCTGAAGATGGACAATACAATTATCTTCTGAGGATTATTTGAAGTCCTTTTTTAGTCAAGGCCCTTGGGTCATATCTTAAGATTTTAAATAAATTTCAAAAATACAATGATAAGAAAGCCTCAGAAAAGGAAAACATTCCCTAATAGGATTTTTTTCTGGCTTCAGATTTAGCTAAGCATTTGTTTCCTACTGAATAATCAACAGTTGCAGAGCTCCAAGTTATAAATGTAAGCTGCGTTTAAATTATGTATAAACTTTCTACAATTCTTTTCTCTAACAGAGAAAGTACATTCTCTTTCCCTTTTAGGTAACTTTAAAATGGCTGAATATGTTGAACTTAATGTGCTTTTGAGAATGCTGAATTCTTGAATGAGAATAAAAAATATTAAATTTCTGCTTAGAACATGTTGAGACCAATCAGTCATCTAATGACTTTGCTTTTTAACTGAGCATAGCCCTGTCTCCAGCAAAAAACACACTCAATTGCCTATGGCTACCATAAAAGGTACTGATGCCGTTCCCTTAATTACTGTCTAGTAGTGCTTTTTCTTTGAGTGTTTCAAACTATTAGTGAAAGTGTTATATCTCATATTTTTATGAAGGACATAAATAAAAAACCAGGTAAATGGAGATTTGTTAAATAACAGTTTCAGGAGAATAACTAGAAGTAATTTCTTTTCCTAGAAGAAATTTATGTCATCCTCTCTTGAAATGGGAACTACGGAATTCCCATTGAGAACATTTCTGACTCTGTCCCTTCATTATTCTTGGCCGGATTACCAAAGACTTTTGTAAAAGCTTGGCCATCCTATCAATTGTTCTTAGCATTATTTTTTCTCAATTGCTCTTATCTTTAACCATTCTAAAAAAAATTATGGCACATTAAACACACCAAAATATGCCTGAAAGATTGTTTAAGCCATGTTTTGCTTTTCTTATTAGTCTACCTGTGTTCATCCTGGATGGTGGCAAACCATAGGAGAAGTATCATTTACCTGCACCATTTCTCATATTTACACATAAATATTTATATTATTTATTTAAAAAAAAAAAGGAGAGAAAGTTTTACACTGCTGGTGGGACTGCAAACTAATAAAATCCTTTTGGAAGGAAGTATGGAGAACCTTCAAAGAACTCAAGCTAGACCTCCCATTTGATCCTGCAATCCCATTACTGGGCATCTACCCAAAAGGAAAAAACTCCTTTTACCATAAGGACACTTGCACTAGACTGTTTATCACAGCTCAATTTACAATCACCAAAGTGTGGAAACAGCCTAAATGCCCACCAACCCAGGAATGGATTAACAAGCTATGGTATATGTGTACCATGGAATACTACTCAGCCATTAAAAAAGATGGAGACTTTACATCTTTTATATTAACCTGGATGGAAGTGGAACACATTATTCTTAATAAAGCATCACAAGAATGGGGAAGCAAGAATCCCATGTACTCCATTCTGATATGAGGACAATTAATGACCTAGTACATGGTGGAGGGTGTGTGGTGGGGAAAGGGGAGAGCAGAGAGAGAGAGAGAGAGGGAAGGAGGGAGGAGGGTGGGTCTCAGTGTGTGACACACTTCTTGGGGGCAAGAGAGAATTGTAAGAGGGACTTTACCTAACAAATTCAATCAATGTAACCTGGTTTCTTGTACCCTCAATGAATCCCCAATAGTAAAAGGAAGAAAAAAAGTTTTAAATATCTTGCTTTCTAATGTCCACTTTTAAATAAATTTTTCTCCTGTAATGATTCCACCCTTGACCCTGTTGCTGTTGCCAATAGGACACCAGCAAATGTGTCACAAGCAGAAATTTGATGAGCTTTCACTCATTAAGACACATCCTTTTGATTACTGGCCTGAGATTACCATGTAGGGAATACCGAGTCTATCAGGGTTTTGTTCACAAATTTAAAGGAAAAATTCTTAATTCAGATGAGAAGAGATCTTCCTGAAGTATTGCGATAATGGAATCAGAAGACATTCGCTTATTTGTTCAATTTAATGAAAGAATGTATCCTAGAGAAAGACCACTACATTTAGAGGCCTGGCTACTCCTCTTACCAGATCTGTGACACGGCCAACGCTATTCAAAATCTCTGTGCCTGTTTCTTCATTTGTGATATGATGATAATAGTAGTACCAACCGCACAGGGTTTTCTTTATGAGGAATTAAATGAGTTAATATTTAATAATGTTTAGTATATGAGTAAGTTAGTAGTAAGTGTTATCTAAACATCTGTCAAATAAAGAGACAAGGACTACACTTGAGGACTTCATAAAGAAAAGTTCTCTGTACAAATCCAAAGACCTAAGTCAGTTAAACAGAGTCAGATCTCAGAAAGCAAAGTGAGCTGCAGATCAGGGCTTCCAAGAATTCATTGTCTTTTGGGAAGAAATTGCAGGGACAGGAGTAAAGAAATTGGGAAGTGAAGGAGGAGGAAACCCAAATGCAAGAATGACTTTTCCTGCTGGTCCACGGGCTTGGTCCTGACGAGGCTATGAAGATGACTAGTCCAGGGGAAATGGGCAGGGAGCATTTATCTATCGGCTCCCACTCTGCATGGTCACGGTTTGCCCTCACAAGGTGACCTCCCTGTGACTTCCATGTTGTTAATAAAGGAATTGTGGTCAGGTCACTCCAGGTTGCCCTTGTGGGGGCAAAAGAAAAAAAGGCTTATTGCATATACTAGGAGATTTTCTAGACCACCAAAGTCAGGTATTGTCGGCTACACCTGTTGGAAACTTAGGACAAAGTAATGCTGGGATAAAGAATGACAGAATGTGAAGCAGGATACACGTGGGGACAAGTGAGTGTCACCCTCACTTCCAACCATCGTTCTCTGAACATTGCAGAGTCGGGTGCAATCAAACAGAAAAACAAGGTAGAATGAAACTCAAAAAAAAAAAAGAAAGGTGGCAACCTGCTTGAAATCACAAAAAGGATAAAATAATTTCCAGAGGCGTGTAGGAGAGGGACAAAGTAAGGAAGTAGTGGGTTAAAGTACCCACTTTCTGAATATTCTCTATACTATTTCCTTTACCCACTTGCCTACACCGTACCTACTTACCTAGAATACTATACCTATTTTCTAAACTATACTATTTGTTGAGGGAGAACTGTCCTGGAAAACAAGTTAATTCCTGATGTTTTCTGAAAATTATGTCAGTGTTCATTACTCCACACCAATATTACTATCAGTAAAATTACATAATTAATTTTCAAGGTCCATGTCATTACTTTCAGGTCCATCTAGTAATTTAACAAATAAAATAGATAAATAGCGTTTAAGGATTTGGAGGCCAACCTGGCTGTGGGGAAAGGCATAGAACTCTGCAAATAGATCAGACCATTCATCTAATAAACCAGGATCACATGTCCGTATCAGGCTCTGCTTAAATAACTAAAGTTAGCAGGTGTCATTAGTGCAGTGAACTGCATGGCAATGCTTTGAGAATTATCCTGCCGTGAGTTATGATGACCCAGAAAGATGTATTAAATAGTCGAAGACAGTCAGAAGAAAAAAATATTTTAAAAATATTTATGGCAAGGCATAAGTGAAGAATTTGACATAACTATATAACATCTTTGAAATTTAACTCCCCAGTAAAATATGATCTTATAGTTTAAAAATATGGTTTTCTCTTAAAAAGTCTCCTTTATTCTTTTAAAATCCTGCTAGAGGCATAAGGGCATCTGGCTTAGCTGGTAATTTCACTAAGCTCATTAATCATTTAGTGTCATGGAAACGGTGAGATTGGGTATGAAATGATTCCATATTGCGGGAGAGGTTGGTGGGCTTGATTCTGAAATGTAAAAACCGTATGCTGTATAAGCATGCCAGTTTTAAGAAGTATATCAGCCAAACTGACGTAGACTGATTATTTTTGTGTCAGTTTGACTTGTGAAAATGTGTTTTTCTGATCAGTTTTAACCAATTAATAAGAAATCTTAAACTATATTTGTGCAGCTGTTTAACATCAGATCTTCAGTGCAGTTTCATGTATTACATATCATTTAACAAGCAGCATGGCATCCTGGAAAAATTCTCTAACTGAGAATCATACAGCCGGCTTTTAACTTCCTTTCTGACATGAACTAGCTGGCTGGAAACTTTGGGTCACCTTTCTGCATTAAGATAATATTTATTCAATAAAAATTCAATTATATACTAAGTACCTCGTGATTTCTGAATTGTAGGATGCTATTTTACGTCCGACGTCATTGAACCCAGTCTTTCAAATCACTAGTTTCAAACTTTACATTTATAAACTCTTTCTTGTTTAGGGGTAGGAGATTAACTTGTCTTGGATCTCATTTGTTCTGTTTTTCTTTTTAACAATGTGGTGCTTTTGATAAATTCTGACCTTGAGTGAAAGCACAATATAATATTTAGAGAATAGCCTTGTTTTAATTTTTTATGTTAAATTTCATACATCATGAAGGGGCAAGTATTTGAGGGGGAAGAGTAACCATATCTGAGTCACTATGCACGGCTTTTTTATGTGTTAGCCTCAGCAGGTTTGGGTAGCATCGATGTCAATAAATTACATTATTTCTTTCTTAAAGAATGGACAGATCTTACCCTCAGCCTGTTTGTTACCTGTAATGGAAAGGAGCATCACAGATTTGATAGAAAGCTTTGGCTCACTCTCTGGTGGCTTATACAGATAGGCCCAGCAAGGCTCTGAGCACTCAAAGTCTCCTGCTGAGAAAGGAACAAACAGAAACCTCTAAAATTCATTGAGGATCTTGATCTCTAGAAAATACCCAAGGAATTGCATTAGAAAACAAAAATGAAACAATGCAAGTGTGGTGCCGTAAAGCTAATCGTGTGTTTCTCAGAATGATTACCCAAGTTAATGCCATTATAAATCCACTCACATTGCTAGAACTTTTACTGTACAGAAAGCATTTTTGCTTATTGAAATACAAAGCTCAATGGAGCACAAGTCTCCTAGCCTGAGGCATTTAATCAAGCAGAAGACAGCTAACATGTCATGAAGTAAGAAGCAAAAACCACGCTGAAGGAGCCTTTTCTGAGTCTCCGCAGATGATAAATACTTACTACTGAAATTATGAGCTGTGGTTCTTATATAAGACCTTCAAAATTTGTTGTGAGCTAATTATTCTCCTGTAGGTATTAAATGTCCTTGATAGCTACAAATTTGCCCATGAACTAAGAGGTCTGTATTCCCTGAGTCTCTGTGTTTCTATTTATTTATTTTTATTTCAAGTTGGTGTGAGGGCACAAACAACTAGGTTACAAAGTTTGCATTTGTTAGGTAGAGTCCCATTGTAGTTGTGTCCTGCACCCAAGAGGTGTGCCCTGGCCCCTTACATTGTGCCCGTTAATCAGGAACACACCCATCCCCCTCCCTTCTCCCCTCGCACCTGCCCTCATTCTCCCTCCCTGCAACTTGTACTGAATTGAGTTTTTGTCTCCTGTGGGTGTATTTTAGACCATCTACTGATTTCATATTAGTATTCAGCACATTAGAACTTACTTTTCCATTCTTGTGATACTTTCCTAAGAAGAATGCCTTTCAACTCCATCCAGGTTACTTCAAAAGATGCGAAGAGACTGTGTGTTTCTTTGAATCAATTATCTTATCACAATCCTACGTAGAGAAAGAGGTTTCCTAGCTGGTCAGCAAACTATGGCCGACAACAGATGGCCCAGAGTAAGGGTAAAAAATGCACACACGTTTGTTCCTCAGTCAGAAACAGAACTGGGTCAGATCAGGAACTATGCCTTTTGTTCTGAATTTTTCTTCCTCTGAAAGTTGTCTTGGCACCTTGATTTATTTTTTATTTTTTTAGTATCTTTTCAGTGTGATCAGAGAGAGAATTTTACTTCTCCTACCATAATCGCATCGCACTTTGATAGTTTATTTGCTTGATTGACCATTGTAATCATGGGGGGTAGAACAGGGGATTATGTGGTTCACAATTGCATTGACAGTGTTTGGAGCAGACCAGAAACATAGTTGGCTCTGAGTGTATTGTCAGAAGAGAGTAAGTGCTTGTTTCTGCAGCCTCTAGACGCTGTCATGGAGCACACTGTGAATGGGAGCTGCTCAGGGTAGACTGGCTAATCTGAACCCAACTTTTCATTAGCAGTTTGTTTTAGTTACACCTTTACATTGTGACAGATCACATATTCTATGTCTAAAATTCCTTAATTGTACTAATATCAATTGTTCATAACTTCTACTGCTTGTAATCGTGTTGCTTTTTTAGGTTTAGAAAAGTCCCCAGGGCTTGCCTAGGGATTAAAGTTAATTCTCTGCAGTTCTTCCACCCGTACAGATCTAGCGTTTGAGTAGAGCTTCCCCCAAGGAATAAGCCTGGCTATGCCTTAAAAAAAAGAAAAGAGGGCAGACATACCAGTAAAGTGATATGTACAAATGTGTGTTTATAACTCAGCTAATAAACCTTAATTCATACCATGCATCATGGTCAAGTACAGCCATTCAAGATAAGCAATGAGATTGCTAAAGTCAAGCATAGTGATCTCCTTTCTGGTGTAGGTTAGATAAAGTTCGTTTGTCCTTCTTGTCTACATTTCACTTAGATTTGCGGATACCGTTGCTTTTCTGCTATTTGTTTGAGAACCAAAGGGCAGTAGTTCCACTGGTTGCTGATTCTTTGGGGTTTCACAGCAGCCTCACTGTACAATAGTTAAAATAGTTTTCTTTATTTGGCCAAAATGCATTTTCAAAAATGTGTTTTCTAAAACCTTGAAACTAGGAGCTTCACTCTGTGATCCCCCAGATGAGGCTTCTGCAGTAAGCTGTCACCGTACTTCAACTATTTAAAAGACAGAAAAAAACAAAGCATTTTTTTTTTTTAGGTCATGAACGGCTAACAATGTATTCTTATTGAATTTCAATTAAATCCACATGTCACAAACAGTTTAAAAATCAAATAGTATTAAACTAGGTTTATATGAAAAACAGCAAACTCTCTAGCCTCAGGCCTGCAGCCAAGGTCCCGCACCCAGGGAACATAGACTTTTCATTTTCGTAGCTGTTTCTTTTGGCATTTGACCTTATATTTATAAACAAAGTATTTCCATAGTCTCAGTAAATACATTTTATCTATTTACAGACCTCATCTTCCTACACATCCATTCTCTCGCCAATTTCTCCTATCGCAGAATATATCATTAGTTTATTTTTTTTCATTAGTTTAGATAATATCAGTGCTCAATACTTAATTTTGGTTTTATTTTCAATTTCAAATTAATATGAGGGTACAAATTTTTAGATTGCTTTGTTTTCACTTCCGGGGTAAGGTTACAGTTATAAAAGAGCCCCTCACCCGGAGGCGGGTGATACACCCTCCCGATGATGTGCAGGTTAGGTGGGATCGGCCTCATTCCCTCCCTCCTTCTGCCAATCATCCTCTCCCCCCCTTCCTCCTTATTAATTTCAAATTAATATGAGGGTACAAATTTTTAGATTACTCCCTCCTTCTGCCAATCGTCCTCTCCCCTGCCTCCTCCTCCTCCTTCCCCCATATTACAGTAGGTTTGTGTTTTATTATTCATATGAGCATGTAATTGTTTATATATTGGTTTCATATTAGTATAGAGTACATTGGACATTTATTTTTCCATTCTTGTGATACTTTCCTCTGTCTTTCTCCGGCCATACCACCCTGAACACGCCCAATCTCATCCCACGTGGTTTTGATTACATGTGTAAAGTTTAACTAAATAGCATACTATAACTTCACATTCTGTTTCTAAGACCTTTTTATTTTCTTTGTTGTTAATAATCATCTCATTTTCACATTTGCTTTACTTTCTCTTATTATTAGTTTTTTTTTTTTTTTTTTGAAAATTTCCAGCAAAATCATATAATGCCCCGGAGAATGATGAAATTCATGCCATCTGTGATCTCATATGTTATTTTCTTTTTAAAATAGCTTGCCTATCCAATGGCTTCATACTTTCCCTAAGGTTATGGTTTGGCACAGCAGGAAGACCAGGCCCATCTTCTTGTTTGCCTTTAAGAATTCACCAAATGGAGAAGGAATGGCCCTAAAAAGAGAAGCCAGAGGTTTTAGGAAAACCCTAACTCTAACCCCCAGGCAAGGCTTCATTTACTACTGGCTCTTTTGAAAAACAGAGTCTGAGGACAACATTTTTTAAGGCTGTAATTTACCAGCCTTTGATTTTGGAAGAGGAGAAATGAATAATCGTCACATATTTGTATAACTTCCTCATGCTGGGGTTTGGGGTTTGGGGTTCCTTGATTTTACATCCTGAACACCTGCACCAGAGGTCATAGTGGAAACCGCTCTGTACAAAACAGTGGATAAGAAGACAAGGGCAGACATTCCAGACCCCGGTGACCCCACAGCCGGCCAGCTACCTCCAGAAACAGACTGAGAAGAGGGCCACCCTGCACCCCAGCCCACCCCGTAGGTTTTCCTCGGTTTGTTTGTGTGTTTCTTTTTTTACTTTCTTTTTGTTTTTTCTTTTGTTCTTCTGGACTGGTAAGCCTTAGAAGAGGATGTAAAATTCCCAGTGATTTATCATCCTAGTAGGACAAATGATCAAATTCTTAAAGTAATCTGTTTTCTTCTTCATTCCTTATTTCTTGAAGGAAAAACTCCTGAAAATTTATTTAGTATGTTCAAAGACAGACTGGCTGTCCCCTGAAGCCACTGCCCAGGGAGTGGGACTAACTTTTTCCATCAGGCTGTGGACCTTTTTTCCTGTGTATTTCAGCGAGACCCCTGTGTCTTGCCATCCATGTACCGGTCTGGGGTTGCTGGAGCACATCTACAGCCTTACTGAGGTCTCTCTCAGTCACGGGAGGTGATGTTCTGAGGCCGGAGACTTGTATGCCAAAGAATGCCTTTCATTTACCTTTACTCCCAATTAATTTGACTAATTAGCCATCTCTTATTTTCTTCAATGTGCTAAAGGCATTCTATAGCTTTTTAGCATCTTGGATTTTAAGATGCTCTATCCTCATTTGAATGTTGATCTTGTTATATGTTGTGCATGTCTGAGTGTACATTTCTTGTTTCTGAGTTTTCTGAAAGATTTTGTACCTTCTCTTGATTTAAAATTTAAATCACATATTTAAAATTATGTGATTATGTATCTTGGTATGGTTCCCTTCTATCTGGTGTCAAAGTAGCAACAGACACCAGCATGGAGAGAAGAAGGAAAAGCCACAGTGGTGCATGGGGGTGAGGCTTCAGAGAAGCTGGCTTGCCAGAAAGATAAATAATGGAAGTTTTATTTATTTTATTTATTTATTTTTTTTAGTTTTTGACTGGGGCTGGGTTTGAACCCTCCACCTCCAGCATATGGGGCCAGCGCCCTACTCCTTAAGCTACAGGCCCTGCCCAGTAATGGAAGTTTTAAAAGACAAAACAAAACTACAAAAACTGTAAAATATCTAAATTTCCAAGTTTCACACGTCTATTTATGAAAAATAACAACGTTCTCACATGATATCCTGTTTATAAATGGCCTGACTTATTTTCAGAGATCAAATTATTTTTATTAGGGAGCAAGTTACAGGAAATATTCAATAATCAATCACAACAGCCTTTGCCTTACTTCAGGATAATCTCAGGATGTAAAATCGTGTGTGTGTGTGTTTGAAGACTGTTGGGTGGGAAGCACTTTGACATCAGAAGCAAAGCCAAATGCCTAGATCTGTTTCAAAGTCACAAACTGCCGTCCTTCAGTTCTGCTGAATTTTCTTGACTTTACTCTTCTCAGTAACATCCGCATCATTTACTTAAGACTTTCTGGAATTTCTGAACCTGCTCACTGCTATTATCATTTTTGTGCTATTTCTGCATTTATCTTTTGGTTGTTTTTTCCTGGAAATGTTACCTCAAATTTTATCCAGTTTATTCCAACTTTTTATTTTTAATATTATAATGTTCACCTGAATATAGGAGTACTTTCTTATTTATACTCTTTTTCTCCTTTTTGTAGAAGCTGTTCTATTATGGTAGATGTCACGCTTTGAAAATCTTTCTGACATTATCAAAGACTTTAATGCTTTGCTGATATTATCTTTTCCCTGTGCTATATTTCGTTTTGGTCTCTGCCTTTCATACTACATACTGACCTCGCCCTACACTTACCTATTGATTTGTAGTCTTTTTCATGAAACTTTCATGGACAAGGCATTACACAGTAGGCTGCCACCTTACCTGAGTGATCACACTTTGCATCACCAAGGATGAGCATGGGCTGACATGATGAGCTGTCTGATGAGACTCGATGAGAGGTGAACACATTACCGCAGGACCTGGATCTAATCACGAGGAAACAACCAGGCAGAGACAGCCAGTGAGAGGCTGGGTCTACAAAACAATTGTCTGGGACTCTTCAAGTGTGTTAGTCATGAAATTGAAAATATAAGGTGGCCTGGTCTAGAATTAAGGAGACATGATGAGTAAATATAATGCATGCTTCTTGCCTGATCCTGGAAAAATAGTGCATTGAGGGACATGTGACTTCTAATCACACAAAGTTTCTTTTACCTCTTATCCTCCATCACAGTTCTGTCTAGGAAGGCAGTTGATTTTGGTGGTGCTTACAGGAGCACCATTAGCACTCAGATGACACGAGCTCTTCCTTAACTTATCCACCTGCTTCTTTTTAATCCTTTTAACAATGCCTTCTCATGTCTCTCCTACTGTAGTTGCCCCTAATTTTTTTTCATATGGGTTTATAATATTTTATTCTCATTATAATTACATGGGATTGTAAAAGGGAGAAGGGATATGCACTTATGCTCAATAAACTTTATTAAATGGAAGATCTAAGCTTTTAAGACTTTAACTTATTTTTATAGCTCCACCTTTGAGCACATACATTAATAACATATATATCTATCATTCCTATTTCTACTCAAATGATAGTCAACATATTTTATGGAGATTCAATCCAATTTAATTGCTTTTACTTAATCTGGGGGCTAAATAAACTGGAAAGTGAATAAAATATTTTGTCTACATGTAAAGCAGACAGAAAGAGAATGTCAGTAGTCCTGAAAACTCTATGTATTTAGGGGCAGCACCTATGGCTCAAAGGAGTAGGGCACTGGCCCCACATGCCGGAGGTGGCCGGTTCAAACCCAGCCCCGGCCAAAAACCAAAAAAATCCTATGTATTTATATTATAATGTTTAAATATGTGGTTGCAGTTAAGTCTGACACCTCCATTAAAATCCACCTTGGAGATTAGTGTATGGCCTAAGCTTCTTTTTTTTCATTGCTGAAATAGTATTAGTAAGAAATGGATATGTTTCATGATGTTCTTAAGAATCAAAGAATACATGTAAATGATAATACAGTATTAATTACACTGTTTGTATGATTATCATTGCCATCACACCATCGAGAAGTACCAGAAAAGAGAGATGGTTCCCGAGCAAAGAAACAAAACCAAAGCAGCAGAAATCTACGTTATGATGATGTGAAGAGTAAGGAGGATAAATAGAAATTAATCCTAAGTAATCCTCTAATCTTTGACCTGATCTGATAAAATCCGTTCTGTTCTTCTGTTGGAAGAACAGCCATTGACAGTGGATATTTCAGATGAGCAAGAAAACACGAGGGCTTTGTGTTGACTTGGAGAACGCCCGCTGCTCGTTCTGGCTACTGGGACCTTCCTCGTAGGGTTATCTTTCACTTTCCTAATAAAATATAACAGATTAATGGAGTTCTTACCCTTCTTTTCTCCCTGTTTTAGAACAGTTTATGAACAGGCACACAAAAATGTGGTCTGAAGCACTCACATTACTGAACATGGGGAGCACTCTGGGCATTCTGCCTGTATACTCAGGATCTTAGAAAACCTCTCCAGGCTGGTGTTTCCAACCCTCTCCCATCTTCTCTTGAGGGACAGTGACTGCTGAGTAATCATTTGCACTCAGAGTTTCACAACATAGTTGAGGTTTAGTTGAGGAAAGGGGGAAGGACAGACTCCAGTGATGCTGGCAACTCTGCACCCAGATTTAAACAAAGAAGGAAATATTGCCATTTGCAATTTGTTTCCTAAGTGATAACATGTGTAAGCTGTTAAATTTCTTTTTGTCTATGTCAAGTACGTAGGACAGGAGCGCCCATGCTAGGCAGATAGTGTTTGGGTGCTGACAAGTTCTCGATTCAAGTGTTTCCCACTGGCAAAGTCCTTTCATTCCCTTCCCACCTGAAAACATAAAGCCTATTAGCCATTACATGACAGACGCCTCATTTCAACTTAGAGTTGCTAGACAGATAAATAAATAAATAGATTCACCAGGGAGAGGTAATTTTAATGGTTTCGGGAGACTTTTTGTTGGAATTAGACATCTTGATAAAGCAGCTCAGGGCAGCCACGATAGTGTCTTCTGTTGTGAGGTTTTTGAAATAGATAAAGAAACCACCCAATGGGGAGAAATCGTGGTTACCCTTCACGTCATTTCATGCCTAATTTGCTGAGATGGACCTGACACAGTATATCTGCTTACTTTGGGAGTTCTCCAAAGACTCCCTAACTCAATAGCTAGAGGACGGTCAGAGCCTCCAGTGGAGATGAAAGCCCCATGCTGGGGCCTCATGGGTTAAGTTTCATATCGCTTGATCCTTTTCTAATTCTCTGGAATATTTCTGTATAGATGTGGCTGGACATCAATGCCATTTTATCAATTATTTCTTCTAGGTAGCCTTATAAACAATAAATGTCTTTCTTCTGGATGACTCATCCATGAGAAGTCATCAAATAAAATACTCCTATTTAAAGACGGCGTAATTGAAAACAGCCATGCACTTAAGTATATCTGCATTTCATCTGTACTCTCTGCAAGGATGTATGAACATTTGCTGGGTGTCTAATTTTTATGTTACATTTGTTTACTAAGGAACAAAATTTATTGTTAATGGCTATTCTACAATGGAGTTGTTTTGTCAGTGACTTTTTCTTTTCAGGTCTTTGTAAAGCCTCCTATTTGGTGCTTTATTCAAAAGAGTTGATAGAGCTGTGTGTGAGCCAGCCTGGCTGACTCATGCCAATTGGTGTTTGGAGAAATGAGATCTAGGGCCAGCATTAGTATTAGGTGTGGATTGCCACTCGGCATTTGGATGGCATTTCTCAGATTAGTTAGGTGTAGATAAGCTTATCTGAAATTGCATCTGGATTACCTGACTAACTAAAGGAAGGAAAAGCAGAGCTCTGCTATGAAAATAGTATGTAATAAAGGAATACTAGGAGTGGGGCTAGCAACTGAGAGTTGTTAAGTTATGTTGTACCTGATTTAAAAGATACATAAAAGGCTAGAGGAAGCCTGAGTTTGTTAGCAATAAGATTAGATTATAGAAATGAATCTCAATCTATCCTGTATTACTCAATATGGAGCACAAGACTAATTTCACAGTGTATATGTGTAAATAGAGTTATGGAGTCTTTTCTAGAGACCATGAACTCTAAAACAGAATGCTTAATTTCTTATTTCTGTATGTGCTTTCAGGAGAGGCTAAGTGAATAAGTGGCTGAAGGTGGTGAACTAGGAGTATTTAAGTTCAAAGATTATTTTTTGTAGTTCGGGTCTTATCTTTCCATCAATGATAAAAACATCATCTGTTACATATATCAGGAATTGTTCAAAGTGTTTTATACACCTGGAAATTAGTCTGGTTATTCCACACAGTAACTTTATGAGGTAGAAGTTTATGTCACCTCTGTTTGCAACTCAGGAATCTGAAGGGCAGAGCTAGTAGCTGGTGGAGGTGGGATTCAAACCCATGGAGTGTAACGCCAGAGTCCTGACCATCATCCCATGCAGAGGGAGGGGAGGTGGTCCATGAGTCTGCATTTCAGTGTACAGCAGTTTATAGGCCTTGTTGTGGGTACGGTACGTGTCAACATGTAAGAATGCTGAAGCCTTTCTTCTTGGAGCTTCATTTTCTCCAGGACAAGGAGCAGGTGGAGTATCATGGCCCTCTGGCCCCCAGTAGTCCTCCCTCCTAGAGATAGCCTCTAAATATTTCACAGATCATAGTTTGAAACTATTTCTGTAGAAAACGTGCTGAACAAATAGGGTCCCTATTTTCATAGCTAATATTCTAAATCAAATTAGGTTGATGCATTCAATGTAAATAACTACATCGCTAAATTTATAAACAGCATCACAAGCATGAATGTTCCATGTGGCAGAGCAGAATGTGAAACAAAGGGAAAAGATGATTGTGGAAACACAGATCACATCACCTGGAAGCAAAGTTCAAAATGACTGTCTCAGGCAGGCAGCTTTAGGGTCCATTAAGATCTTTAAAGTTGACTCATCTGTAAATGAGAATATTATCAACTACAGTATTGTTGAAAGATTTAGATGAGTTAACATTTCTAACTATTATTGGCACAGAGTACAGTAAATGCTCAAAATCTTCAATTAGTAAATGTCTCTCCTTCCATAGCTGGCTTGACATATGAAAGTACATTTCTCTAAAGATACTACATACAGTGTGTATTAAATTAAAAGATATTGGCTCGGCACCTGTGGCTCAGGTGGCTAAGGCACCAGCCACATACACCTAAGATGGCAGGTTCAAATCCAGCCTGGACCCACCAAGCAACAATGACGGCTACAACCAAAAAATAGCCAGCCTTGTGGTGGGTGCCTGTGGTCCCAGTTACTTGGGAGGCTGAGGCAGGAGATTCACTTGAGTCCAGGAGTTGGAGATGGCTGTGAGCTGTGAAGCCACAGCACTCTACCCAGGGGGATAGCTTGAGGCTCTGTCTCAAAAAAAAAAAAAAAAATTAAAAGATATTTCCACTGCTCAGAATTCTGGGGAAATAATGCTCATCTAGTCCATTTTTATGTCTTTTTAAAAGACTTTTAAAAATATTTCTATAAAATATTTGTTCTTTGCATTTTAGGAAATACACACAAATATATGTTATATATATAAAAAAAATTTTAACTGTAGCACTTCAACAATTTCCCTAACTTGTATACTTCATTTTCTAGTGTCTCATATAATAAAAATTTTGAAGTTAATTATATGGTATATTAAAATAAGACATTGAGCAGGAAAACACATCTGCTGTTTTTCTTATGAATCATTGTGGTTTTTATTTTATAATTTTAATTAGTATTACCAAATCATTAGCTCCAGGTTAGAATTATAAAGCATTAACAACAGTACTCACAGTACATTGTAATTAGGGTTTACTTGATTAGGCAATTATAAGCAGATGAACATTATTTTTTTTCTGTGTGAACAATGAAGTCAGTTAGAATGTTTTCTGGTATTAGTGTGATAATAGTGATGTTGCAGAATACAGGTAGCATTATTACTGCAAAAACACCCTGTTAAATTTGGGAAATTATCTCTTCATTGGGTCCTATTGGTTTTAAAGAATGCCAAATATACATATTCTGTAAAATATTGGCTTTTCCTCTTAGATCAATACTGGTATAAAAATATTTTTATTTTTAAGCATTTGTAAAGCAACTGAATTTTGTGTATGGAACAAGAAATACATGTATTTATTTGCTCAGTCCGAAGTGATGACAGCAATTTGTATAACATTCCTTTCCTACAGGGGGGTCTGTACATAAAATTCACCTAAACTACTTAAAATTGCACACGAACTCTGTGGCCACCTGTATATCCTTAAGTACGAAAATATGTTTTGCTTTTCTTTTTGTAGATCATGGGTTTTTAAAATAGCAAATTTAATAACAATAATAATAATAACACACTATTGGCCAAAGTATGGGAAAGTAGTCATTTTTAATTAGTGCTTTTGAGAATGTTAAGTTGGTATGAACTTTGGGGAGGGAAATTCACAATATATCAAAAGCCTTAAAATATGCCTATTCTTTCTTTATTTTGGTTTAAAATGAGGGTACATATAAGTATGTTACATTGTTTTCACTAGTGTGGTGAAGTCCAAGTTGTAGTTGTGTCCCTCCCCCAGAAGTGCACCAGGTATCGTGCATTTCACCTACTAGGTGGGAACTTACTGACCCCCCTCCCCGCTCTAGAATTTAATCGCATGTTTCTCTCATGTGGACCTAGAGTTAATCTGCTAGTTTCAACTTAGCATTGAGTAAGTGGGGTGTGTGATACTTAGGGGAATGTTCCTCAGATCCTTCCAGGTAAATATGAAAGATACAAAGTCTTCATCTCTCTTTATCACTGAATAGTATCCCATGATACACATATTCCACAGTTCATGATTACATTCATGGGTTGGTGGGCACTTGGATTGTTTCCACACCTTTTGCAACTGGGAAGTTCGCTGCTATAAATGACTATTTTTGGAGGGGGTGGATACCTAGTCATGGGTTTGTGGGATCCAATGGGAGGCCTACTTTTATTCTTTAAGGAGTCTCCATGCTTCTTTCCACAGAGGCTGTATTAGTTTGCAGTCCCACCAACAGGCCATAGGTGTTGCCTTCTTTCTGCACCCGCCAGCATTTACGGCTTTGGGACCTTGCAATGTGGGCTATTCTCACTGAGGTTAGGTACTATCTCAAAGTGGGTCGGATATGCGTCTTTCTCACAATTAGGGATGATGAACATTTCTTTGTATGTTTGTTGTTCATTTATCTGTCCTCATGAGAAAAGATTCTGTTCATGTCTCCTACCCAGTTTTTTAATGGAGTTTTTGCTCTTGTTTTGCTTGAGTTCATTGTAGGTTCTGGTAATTAGACCACTGTCCTATTTAATATGTGACTATCTTCTCCCATTCTTGTAGATTGTGTCCTTAGCTATGCAGAAGTTTTTAACTTCATTAGGTAGCATTTATTTATTTATTTTTTTGTTGCTCCAACTGCTGTTAGGGTCTTCTTCATAAATTCTTTTGCAAGACCTATAAAATTCAGAGTTTCCCCCACATTTTCTTCTAGAGTTTTTATAGCTTCATGTCTTAGATTTAAATCTTTTTATCCATCGTGAGTTAATTTTTATAAGTGGCGAAAGGCGTGGGTCTAGTTTCAGTGTTTTACGTGTGGCTAGTGAGTTCTTCCAGCAGCTTCTTGAATAGAGATTCTTGTCTCCAGGTCATGCTTTTGTTTGCTTTCTCAAAGATTAGATGACACTATGAGGCTTGTTTGATCTGCAGGTTCTCTGTTCCATTCTATGGGTCTATGTCTCTGTTTTTAATGCCACTACTGTTACCAGACAATGACAGTCCACCTACCTGTCATTGTCAGCCAATATGCAGAGATGGGAAAAGGTTACAATTATGTTACATCCAGTCAGCAGGGCAGTGAGTCAGTAAGAGTAGCCTCTCCAAGACTATTTTGTTCCCCCATTTCCAAAATCACAGTTTTATACGTAGGAGTTTAAAGTAAAAATCATGTTAATCTTTATCTTAAACAATAATTAACTTTACCCATGACCCAAAACAATTTTCCAATTTAAAAGTTAATCTCCTAAATCATTTATTTGCTCTAAACCACTCAAGATACACACTTTCAGGTTAAAACTGAATTTACAAAACAGTAAGAATGGGAGACCTGAGGTGAAGGTCACATTGGCTCTAACCCAGGAGACCAGCTGTGTGGTCTCAGTCCTCACCTGAATGGCTCCATCTTGTTCTCACTGGAGGTTCTTCCAATACTGTGCGGTCTGAACACTACTGACTTGCAGTCTATACTGACGTCTGGTAACAGGATGCAATAGAAACGCACGGCCTCTTTTTTCATTGATGCAGCACATTATTTCTCATAATTTATAAGGACTGCTAATAAACTTGTCCTTTGAAACTTTATTTGTTCTCTATTACTTCACTTCCCTGGGAGAATGAACAGAGGCACAACTACTTTCAGTTTACTCTAAAGTGGTTTCATTCCTTCTGAGAACTGTATTGCCAGTGATGTTTACAACGTTTTAAACTAATTCTGGGCCCGTTTTCTCAGTTGGTGAAACATCTCCATATGTCAGGTAAAGGCCTTCACTGTTCTGTTCTTTGTGAAGAGATTCTTCTGAAGATTTACATAAACACATTTTTCAGACACAATATTTACAACATTTAGTCATGACAGCAGTGGCCTTTGGGCATTTCACATCCGTATTAACACCCCATTCTGGGGATTTGTGACTGCCAGGCATTCCTAGATGTCATTCAAAGGGCTATTTGTAATTGTAATGTAGAAGGATCTGTAACATTCAAGTCAATTAGCCCACGGAGACACAGGTGAGTCAGGTGCAGATCAGTTTCAGATGTTATTTGTGAAATTTTCATGAAGGATGATGAGGGAGGAAGCTGCTACCAATGATGGCACTGTGCTTAGGATTATTTGCTAAATATCTGAAGTTTTCCAATATCTGTGCTTCCTGTGTTCCAACTGCTGAAGTGATATTGAAGATACAACCCCCTCCTACTCAATATCCATTACAGGTATACGGTACATTAGCCACGTGAGTGGGTAAGTAGGAATAAGCTGCCACTTAAAAAAACACAAGCCCTAAGCAAGAAAGACAGAAATATTTGAGAGCAGATTCGAATAGTTAAGATATTTTATATATCAGTATATTCAGAGTAACTTTACATCCCCAGATTTTATAGACTCTTTTTTGCATATCAGAATCTCAGACTGCATTTTTCTGAGTATAAAATAATGGGGCTAAATATTGCTTTAATAAGTAGTGAGGAGTACCTTTATCTCTTGTGTGAGGCTAAACTGGGTCTAACCATCTTTTATATTTTGTGGACTTTGAAATCTGTCCCTCAAGAGAATAAGCTAGTTAGGTCACTTTATGAAAAGTCAACCCTGATTATTTTGAAAAAATATTTATTTGGCCTTTTAAAGATATTTTTCTTATGATTTTTATTTTTATTTTTTTTATTTTTTTGTAGTTTTTGGCTGGGTCTGGGTTTGAACCCACCACCTCCAGCATATGGGGCTAGCACACTAATCCTTTGAGCCACAAGCACTGCCCTATTTTTCTTATTATTTTAATACTTTAAAAAATTTATTTTCTCACAAAATACTTAAATTTTTATTTAATAAAAATATAGGATTACTGTTTTCTATCTGATTATAATTATTAAATATGGAGTCAGATGTACCTTGAATTTTATTTTTTTTCTATTAAGTGTTTTTTTTGTTTTGTTTTATTTTTTACTCATTCACTAATAGTTCTTTTTGTATAGCAGGGTGTATTTTCATCCCAATTTATTGTTTCTATTTCAAGTTCACTTAACTAAGAAAGGAAAGAAAGAGAAATAACTTTTTCTCTTTACACATTTGAGATAGGCCCACATCTATTATATCACTTTTATTTAAGTAACATGGCTTATAAGATGTAGGCTTTCTTATAGAACTGAAGGAGGTGGCCAACTGCAGATTCAGGAGAGACCAGAAGAAAAAACCCAGTTAGATATGGTTCTTGGGCAAACCTTCCTCACTAGCCAAAAACTTCTTCAATCTGTATGGTCTCATTGTGCTCTAAGCCCCTCAGCTATGCACTGAAACTTCTAGAAAGAAAAATCTGCATTTGTACAATGAGTTAATGACAGAAAGCTCTTCTGGTAAAAAGTACAAATGGAGAGGAGCTTGGGAGACACTTGGTAAACCATTATCCCTCTTCTTTGAATGACCCTTTTCTTCACTGGTAGATCTTCTCACTCCTTATTTCTGCTGCAGTAAAAAATATTCAGGTAGAATAAGTAGATAGACAGGAGAGCCTGATGTGGAAGGAGGAATGGATAGTCTTCACTTTCAAGTTGTTTTAATTATTTCTCTTCAGCAAAATAATTGAGAACAATGGCTGTCACATAACTAGAAAGTCAAATTTCATTGAGTTTTAATAGAGTGCAACCTTTGAAAAGGAAATTTCCTTTTTTCTGAAAATTGTCAATGAAAATCTACATGTAGAAATTTGGGATTATTTTACTGAAGGCTTATGATGTAACTAGCTTTCAACAACAAATAAGCATAGTAAACATTGCTATGTACAGAACCAGCTTTAACAATTACTGTTGGTCGTGCCCTTGAAAATCCTAATAGGACAAAGAGAAATGAGGTGAAGCTAAATAAGAATTCCCAAGGGCTGAAGATGTGGCAACTTTGGGGCACAGGAATCTAAGTAACTCTGCGGGAATGGTCTGAACATTTGGGGGTTGATAGGAAATTCTCTCTTCATAAAGGACAACAATCAGATTCTGAGAAACTGAAAATGCTATTTGCTAATAGCAAATGAACATTAACTCAAATCTGTGTCCTAATTTTATTGATGGGTCTTGTTTGATGGTAATTACTAACAAACAAATAAACCAGAAAGTCTTCTAAAAACGTTTAAGAAAACAAGTCTTAAAGGGGAAAAAAAGGACTTTTAAATTTCATTGCATACCTGAGACTACTTTGAAAAATACTGTTGTGTAGTTTTTTGACTCCATATAACTTTTCTAATGTATCCTGTACATGCTTGCCACTGCTCAGAACAGCTAGAAATCACTTTTCAGAGTAAAAGGGATGGGGATTATATTTAGTTTCAGGGCAGTAGAGCAGAAAGGGGCTAAAAATCAGCATTTCATTTTTCAGCTAATACGGCCAGAGACTAGCCAAGCAACGGAGCTGGTTGCAGAGAAAAATAAAAATAAATAACGAAGAGTAAATGAAAAAGACCCCAGGCAGAAAGGGTTGCCAGGCCTGGCTGGATGCTCCTTGAGCCCCTGGCTCCCTGTTAAGAGTGAAGAGTGCTGGTTGGAGGGAAGGTTTTGTTTTAGGGATTTTTTGTTTTTTCAACCTGCCTTAAATGAAGGAAATGAAACATCCCTGCCAAGTGATCCCAGATACCTCCCTCCCTAGTTGAGCAGTGTCTAACATAGGGAAACCCTGCATGTCACATACAAACCAGGTCGAAATCTGTTTTGACATAGGAAAAACAAAATCTCCCTGCAGAGGTCCAAAACCTCTGGAAAAAGAAGAATGAATCCAGTGTGCAGACAACTGAATAAAGGAAAAAGGAAAAAAAAAGTTTAGGGGCAATAGAATGTCCGTTTTAACTTTTCTTTGATCTCTCAGTACTCTGAAATTTCCCGTGGTCCTTTTTTATAAATCAAAAGTTAATCCAATTAAAAAACAAAGAATGAGTACTAGTAGTAATGAGTACTAGTACCGAGGCCAGAGGAGGGGATTATGGAATGAGCACAGATACAAAGCGATTTTACACACTTTATCATATAAGAGGAAGGATGAAAGTGAAGAAGTTACTCAAAGTGAAAATACATTCCAGAGAGAGGAACAGGTCCGTCCGCATGAGTGGAGAAAAACCCACTGGCGCAGCATGTGCTGCCTGTTATAGGCTCACTAGTTTGTCCCGCCTTTCTCCTGACAGGATTGGTGGTTCTTCCCTGCCATTTGGGGTGACTGACAGGTTTGAGCTAGATTACATCACAGGTTACAAGACCTGTGATGGTGGTTATATCACATTTTATCCTTCTACATAAGCGTCCCTGATGAAGCTCTGCCCATGCTATGCTAATTAGATGACATTGAACTGTAGTCAGTTAACACTAGAGCTTTTGATTAGGTATGTTCCCACCGGGAACAATTCCCAGCTGCAATTTAGTTCCTATGTACAGTTCAGTTCTGGTTCCAACTCTCTGTCCTCAGCCACCTCCTTGCCACCTGTTACCCTCTACCAGATTTAACAAAGCGAGTAAATGAACTTGACAGGCTGGAGACTCCTCTATTCCCCAATTTTCTTTATCCAGGCCCAGTATTTTGTGATTAAACATTATTTGGTACCCCACAAATCTGTTCCTTGGCACATTTGTAGCATAGTTGAGTTTGTAGAGAAACACGTGCTTATTTCTCACATATGGAAAGTGTCATCTAGTAACATCTGTGTGGTTTATATTCTGATTAATAGATCCTAAAAATATTTTGTTTACCCTGATAAACAATTTACATTGGCTTTATATTTTTTATATTGTATTCAGGCTTCCTTTCCATTCCATAACATTTTGTGAGATATTTCTCTTTTATTTGTATTTCTACTCAGTGAAAAGCTATTTGAACAAAATCATATAATTTACTAGCTATTTGCCTAAAAAAATCTCCCCTAACAAAAGTTTATTACATCACTGCCAAGTATATATCCCAAATCTGTTTTATGCAAAAAATATTTCATTCTATAATTGGTCACAGTGTAAACTTGGTATTTAGAAAATATATTTTTTCATATTTACAGCTATAATGTAAAAAGCATAAAATCTAAAATATGAAAATGTGTTTTATTTTCACCTAAGGGCATGAGATATATATATATATTACTATTATAAATATTATATGTAGAGATAAATTTTCCTCAGAAGTTGAAGATCTGAAATAAAATATGTTCATATATAACGATATTTATATAATTTACCTTGGACAACTGTAGCACTTATATTCTTAATGAGGAGTATGTGTTCATTTCATATTGTTAATATCTGCAATAAACCTTCAAGTTGCCAACTATTTTATTCATACCATGTTTTCTATAGCACCGTCAGCATGCGAATTCTTAACCAGTGGTTCAGCTCTTTCCTATGTGTTTGAGCTAAAATTACAACCTGAATTTTGCATGGCAATTTTTAGGTCTATATTTTTCTCCGTAAGAAAAGGGTCAGAAAAAAAATCACTCTTGCTTGGTCTGGGGGCTAGATATTCAGTAGAGTTTATCCAGAATTAGATATAACCATTGTCTTTCTTGTCATTCTAAAACAAATATAAAATCAGAAAGATAGCTTAAACATCCTACACAAAATCTTATCCTAGAGAAGTCATTATTCACAGTAACATTAAACTATTTCCATGCTGATAAAGAGGGAAATAAGCAAATAATTGTATCACAATCTGGCAAATCTGTAAGTGCAAATGTACTGTTCACTTTTAGAATTGGTCTTGCAAAATTTGAAAAGCTTCTTAGATACAACTCGGTTTCTATGTATTTATATATAAATAAGAAAATGAGGGAAAGACATTTAGGAAGTGTTATAAAATTATTGAACTTGCTGACTAAATGCATAAAGATCTTTTTTGACCATCTGTAAAGCTTAATAATAAATTTAAGTAATTTCTTTGATGTGTATAAATCCTTTAATTCAAATCCCTGAATGTGAATAACTTAAATACTTTTGCTCTATTTTAATTACTAAAATAATCCTTCATTAATTGTTGTACTACATTATGCTATTCATGACCTTGTAGCATTCTTTATATATTTGTGTGTCTTATGGAAATGGCCCATATATACTTAGGGTATTTTTTTTTTTTTTGAGACAGAGCCTCAAGCTGTCCCCCTGGGTAGAGTGCTGTGGCATTACAGCTCACAGCAACCTCCAACTCCTGGGCTCCAGTGAGTCTCTTGCCTCCGCCTCCCAAGTAGCTGGGACCACAGGCGCC